>JAOYFF010000051.1:2519440-2529514 GCA_025773925.1 Cryptomyrus ogoouensis
ACGGCCAGGACAGGATGCCAGTCTGTCACAGGGCAAACACTCAAGGCAGGGGAACGGCCAGGACAGGATGCCAGTCTGTCACAGGGCAAACACTCAAGGCAGGGGAACGGCCAGGACAGGATGCCAGTCTATCACAGGGCAAACACTCACACTCAGCCCCTACGGGCACCTTTAGGGGCACCAATTCACCTGAACCACGTTTCTTTGGGTTTGGGAGGGATATCATGCAAACTCCACACAGGGAGCCGAGCCAGATATTAAACCCCCCAGCCTGGAGGTGTGAGGCCAGTTGATAGCAGTGTGTTTCCATGTGGATCAGAAGATGATTATACCAAATATATTAAAGGGGATTGCCCCCCACAATGTGGATAACCTCCCCAACCAGATGGCAAAATATACCCTCACGATTGAGTAGCTCACCAGTGTTTTCTTTGTAAAAGTAACTCTCATTGTAAAAAGTTTGGCCACCCCTGACCTAGAGATTAACTAGTTCTCCAAACCCGCTGCAGAGTGTAAGATGACCAGATCTAGTCTCAGACCCCTGAGGCTGATCTTGACCCCTGATAAACACAGACCTGCTCCAGTCGCACATGAAGCTGGGTGTTTAGACCCCTCTGACTGTACACAGAAATGACTGATGGCATCCCGGCTGTCTGCTTACATACCAGCTGTGCTGCTGAAATGACCCCAGTAAGATCAATCACAGGCCTCACAGGAAGCCAAACTTTTTCAGATGCATACATGCAGACTGGGCCATGGGAAGGTTTATGGTGAGAATGATGTAAACACGGTTTTCTGCTCTCGAACGCCTGCAGCATTAAGACTGTGTGTCCTCACAGCCACCGACCGCACTGCTCTCCAACCACAGCGCATGTTCGACACGCCCACAAAAACACCAACGTCATGGACGAGTTTGAGGATCACTTAGGTTCTAAGTTCACAGATAGACATTTGTGTGACTCCGTACGTTCAATTTATAAAGCTCAGAATTAAAATCCCAAGTAAAATTTGAAATACACTAACTTCCAATCAAATTATAAAGTGAAGCAGGAAACTAAGCCAGTGTTTGTTATGAGAGTATTTGTACTTTTGTAATAGATTGTGGATTCTATCTGTGTAACTGTTTCAAAGAGATACACTTTGCAATTGTGAAAACTGTTTCATATATTTCTGTTTCAGACATTTATAATTCTGATCTCTGTCTAGCTGCTGTTGAAAGAGTTTAAACACATTTCAGACAGAGAAATGTCATATTTAAATTTATTCCAAACACAAGAAATTTAACAGATTGCATCACTGTCTCAAACAAATTATTATACAAAAAAATGAATCTGCACAAGTGTGAATTGTGTGGGCTTGTCCGCAGAAATGTGAACAACTCAGCGTCCAGAGCTTAGAGAGACAGCTTTCCTTTCCATACCTCACAAACTGATACATGTTATTTGGGTTATGTCTGAATTTTCACTTTTCAGAAAATAGTTTTCAAACATTTCAGAAGACAGATAACAGAATTTAAGCAACAATAAATTTATGGGGAAATGCTTTTTTTTCTCTTTCTATTCTACCACGTGCCATCTGTAGGAATTAGGTTTGCGAAAAAAATTATTGCAACTAGAAGTATTAACTTACATTTTCCGATTGCTTGTCACATAGCAGCAGATCTGCATTATTGATTATTTTACTGCAAACTGTATCTGACAGTGTGTGGAGGAGCAGGAGAGAGATCTCTACTCAGTTCCACTGTAATGAGTGACACTCACCTGTGAGCCCAGCAATGAGGAGAAACAGGAGCATCAGAGGATCCATACGTGTGTGTGTCACTGAGCCCAGACCTGTGGAGACTGACCCTCACTTCCTCATCCTCTGGACCTTCACTGTCTCTCTCGTTTCTGTTCTCACACACAGCAGTCAGGGAGTGGGCACAGGAAGTGACAAAACCACAGAGCTGAATGTTTAGCGCTATAAGTCATTACATTTTTGTCATACTGCAGAACATAAACTGTGAATGCACAGAGCTTCATCAATAAAATATACATTTCAGCATGAATAAAAAATTCTTCATCAGTGAGAGTTAATGTGTAGTTACACTGTATCACTAATAAGAAACAAATTGCTGGATCTCTGTCGCTTTAGAGATTCACCTCTTTTTTTTTATCATACCTATTTATCATTAGTATAATTATCAGGTTCCAGATGCAGTGTGTAGCTCAGCGAGCTAAGCCTCTGTGTCTGTGATTAGAGGATTGCTGGTTCAAGCCCAGCCTTGGCAGAATAGTCACATGTCTGTGGGCCCTTGAGTAAGGCCCTCAGCCCCCAGTTTGCTGCCCCTTTGCTGTGACCCCCCAAGCCTGCTCTCACTCTCAATGGAGCAAAGAGAATTTCTCTGTGGGTAATAATAAAGTATTACTATTCTGTTCTATAATGCAGGAAGCACACAGTGTAAAGTGAGGTAAACCTTCATCAGCATGTCAGTCCAATGCAGGGCACTGGAACCTGGAGAAATGAACAGAGGAAGCAAACAAACTACACACAGACACAGTCATGGCCACAGTCAGTACTGGTACTCAGAAGTGCTGAGGTGGCAGGTATATGTGTTAGACGTCTAATATCATGATAAGATACAGAAGAACTCTGATAAACCACAGTAAGGCCTCAAAATCCATTACTTTTGATTTATCAATGTCTTCTTCCTCTTAAATGAAGTTCAGCCAATAAGGAAAATAAGACAAAAATCAAAGTCTTCAGCTTCCTTGGTTTCTGCGAGGGCCAGTACATACTGCCAAAGACTACAGTTCTTATGCTGAGATTGTGCACTGATGCATTTATTTTGTTTTTTTTTGTTTTAAAAGGAAAAATTTTGATGTTGCTTTTGTCCTGCTGTTTACTAGAATATTTTGGTAACACCTAGAATTTTATCATTTCAGAAACATCCTCATGGTAAAATGCCTGATAGCTGCTATATATAAATAATCATCGTAGTTCACACAGTTTAAAAATACCTGCATGTGAAGCAAATAGGTCTCTATTACCAAACTGTTTAACTTCCTTTTTTCTCACACATGAGCATAAAGCAGCTAAATCATTAGCATGATGCAGAAGATATTATCAGAAATACTTATTCTGAAAAGCAGAAATGTCGTCACACAGGATGTGAAGGTGAGAGCCTGTAGAAACACTGTGTGCTGTATACAGAGGCTCTGTCCTTATGTCTGTAACAATATGCTTGTCAGGCTTTATTATGTATTATACAAATTTTGAAAGTGCCGCTGAAATCGGTTCTTTTAATCTCTGTGGATCAGTAGGAAACAAGAGGCCTAATATGGCACTTTTCCACTGCCACCAGGAACTGAGCCGAACCGGAGCCAAACCGCGAACTGATGGTTTTCCATCGCAAATTATCTGATTGTGAATCTGTTCTGAATCTTGGAATTTCCCACAGAAAATGATGACAGGTACGCTTTTTGTGAATTCAAACCTTTACCTTCTTTTTCTTTACTCTCCTTTTTTCTCTCTGTTCCATTCCCCAGTACTTTAGTGCCCCCTAGTGTCCTGACATGGTTCTACTACAAGTCATTCCAAAGCCGCATCCTGACATGGCCCTGCTAAAGGCGTGACCAAACTGAGCTGGTTGCGCCATCTGATTGGTTGAAATGCAGGAAGATACCAGTGTTGTGTTGATAAGCGTGGATTATCGGAAGGAAAAAGGAGCATATTCTATATATTATTCATTATTAGTAGTATTGCACATTGCAATATATTGATGCATTCCCAATAACTTGGAACTTGAACATTTCCAGCTGCCTAGTTAAAAAAGTATTATAGAACAGCTGAATGGAATGGATTTGTAATACAAATTTACACAGGCAAATGTCAGTTCTGCTAGTGTTTGACGCTAAAATAAGACAGCGATTCTCACTGACTTGCTAGCAGAAATTAGCACATAGTAAATAATGAAGTGCACCATGAGTTTTACATAACTGTCACTCTCCAAAGTCGGCAACGCCTTTACCGAGTTGAACCTTCTGCAGTAGAAAACCGAACTGAGCTGGAACCACGCCCAAACTAGTCTCAGTTTGTGGTATGGCTTGGTTCCGGTATGAAAGTGGAAAAGCGCAATTGGATACATGTCTCTGTTACATCAGGGTGGGACCATTCAATGTCTCTTGGGACACCAGTCCTGTCAGACTGAGCTCTGTTTGTGTTTCTCTCAGCCCCGACAGACACACACAGACGCCTGAAGCCACAGCCTGTTGTTTGAATACAGAGATTCTTACAGATAAAATGCATTAATGGGTGGTAATAGCAACTCAAGGCAGTTGAAAACTAATAAGTCTAACTTTGATTACAGGTACAGATATGGAGGTACTGGAATATATGAGTATATCTGCAGACTTCCCAGGACGCAGAATACAAATGATTTTGAGACTGGATCCCTGCCATTTCTGCGAGAGAAATCTATCAAATACTTTTTGAGTTTTCAAACTTTGCACCCACATTGAATCTTCAAAATGTAGAAGTAATCAAATGTTAAGTAAAGTCCCACAAAGCGGAATCAACATTGCTGAATGGCGGGGAAGGGGATGACATTTGAGATTATGTACAAAGGTCATATTTATGAACAAATGTAGACAATTCTAAAGGGTTTCAAGCACCAATGTATTCTATTAGGCAGCTTTGTGCATGGACTGGAATGTGTCTTAAATCACAAGATTTCTCTCAAACAGTAAGTGCGCACAACACATTTTTTTAATGCCAGCTAAAGTCAATATCAGGGAAATGAATTACTAGACAAAGATGAGAGTTGCAGAACTGTCTAAATTCTGTGCAAAAGATCATCTGCATTTCTAAGAAGCTGTCAAACACTGTCACAGAGATGTGACAGATCTGGGTTCTGAGAAGATACAAACATTACCATTCTTTGGTAGAATGACTTGTGTGCTTAGGATCGTTGTCTTGCTGCATGACCCACTTTCTCTTGAGATTCAGTTCATGGACAGATGCCCTGACATTTTCCTTTAGTATTTGCTGGTATAACTCAGAATTCATTGTTCCATTAATGATGGCATGCTGTCCTGGCCCAAATGCAGCAAAACAGGCCCAAACCATAATACTACCACCACCGTGTTTCACAGATGGGATAAGGTTCACTGGAATTCAGTGTTGTCCTGTCTCCAAACATAACACTTCTCATTCAAACCAAAAAGGTGTATTTTGGTCTCATCCGTCCACTAGACATTCTTCCAATATCCTTCTGGCTTGTCCACATGACCTTTAGCAAACTGCAGATGAGCAGCAATGTTCTTTTTGGAGAGCAGTGGCTTAATCCTTGCAACCATGCCATGAAAACCATTGTTGTTCAGTGTCCTCCTGATGGTGAACTCATGAACATTAACATTCGCCAGTGCAAGAGAGGTCTTCAGTAGCTTAGCAGTTACCCTGGGGTCCTTTGTGACCTAGCTGACTATTACACGCCTCGCTCTTGGAGCGATCCTAGTTGGTCGACCACTCCTGGGGAGGGCAACAAAGGTCTTAAATTTCCTCCATTTGTACACAATCTCTCTTACTGTGGATTGGTAGAGTCCGAACTCTTTAGAGATGGTTTTGTAACCTTTTCCAGCATCAACAACCCTTTATCTGAGGTCCTCAGTTCCACAAACATGTGTTAACACTTTGATAGCTCCGTGTTCTTTAAATAACACAGGGTGTCCACACACACCTGATTGCCGTCCCATTGTTTGAAGACACCTGAATATTTTCACCTTCAAATTACCTGCTAATCCTAGAGGTTCACATACTTTTGCCACTGACAGATATGTAATATTGGATAATTTTCCTCAATAAATAAATGATCAAGTGAAATATTTTTCTCTCATTTATTTAACTGGGTTCTCTTTATCTACTTTGAGGACTTGTGTGAAATCTAATAATGTTTCAGGTCATATTTATGAATAAATGTAGACAATTCTAAAGGGTTCGCGAACTTTCAAGCACCACTGTAGCTAAAGAATAAGTAACACTGAGAGTGAATTTCACAGTGCCGTACTGCCCTTGAATGAAAAACATTAATTTTAAACTTTCAAAGCTTCTGTGATCCACACTGATGGGTTGATTGCCAAATTTGCCGGAATGTAACTTACCAAATAATGGCTGCCATTGTTTTTGCTTTATCTGGAAAGTCTTAGATTACGAAATTCCTCTAATAATCGCCTGATTCAACATGTTAACATCATATATCAGTATCACTGAGGCTACCATATTGTTGTTTAAGTAATAAAAATAAGATAAATATGATTCATCAAATAACCCCAGAGGCCTACTTTTTTATGCTCTTTAGCAGTCAATACAAAACCATTAAATTAGTTTACGTAATTAATAATTCTTATATTTTTTTATCAATAAATGTATCCTTGTATGCATATTAAATTTAGATAGTTGATGTAAAGTTTAATTGGCTGAAATGAATAACTATTATTACAAAGAATTCATTACGTTTTAAGGCAAATTCTCTTTATGATAGTATTAACGTTACACTTAATGACTCAGTTCAGTCCTGTTTCAACAGTAAGAATAAAAGAGCAAAATCGCCCCCTAGTGGCCTCATCGCTACTGATCGTTGTCGAAAGATAACACTAAAAAAATGAAAAATGATTTACCTTGACTGGGGTCACTAAATGAACAGCGCAGTATGTTTACGCCATTTTGAATCATCGCACTTATTTATAGTAGGTAACAAATATATGATAAAAAAATATATACTTTTTGAAATCAAGAAAGCAGAAATTCAGTGTCTGCATCGGTCAGTATCCCTGACACGCTGGTACAGACAGTAGTACAAGTCTAATGATGTCGTAAATGCTGGACTGATAAATATATCTTTTGCGTTAAAGCGAAGCTTTTGTTTTAATGACTTTGTGAGCAGCCGTTCTCTACACGCATGCGTCTGTTTTTAATCCTGAGGGAGAAATAGCGCGCGCTGTCAGGTACAGTGCGGTATGAATCGATGCCATGGAGATGAGCTGGACTTCTGAAATGAGTAGCAATAATTACTGGGATTTTTGAGGTGGATGTTTGGCGTACTTAGGAGACCTCTTATCGTATCAGCTGAAGAGAAATTAATTTTTCTACCTACAACGAGATGCCTCTCAAGATGTGTTTATTATTGTAATATGCGCACATTTAGAACACGGCTGCGTTGTTCTTTCTGTTATATTTCTTGCCGGTATTTTTGGAGCGCCAGACATTTAAGCCCATCCATCTTATTTTTCCGGTAGTTTTCCACTGATGTGATGCGATCTAGTTTATGGCCATAACACATAACCGAGTGCTAAATTAAGCAGACGCAGCTCCGTGTAAAGCAGCTCATGACAGAGCCGAGAGCCTGCTGACTATGGCACAGTATGCAATTCTGTATATGCCTCAGTAGAGATTAGTCTCATAAAGAAAGACCCAGGCTGGATCCCGAATCTAGCCAGGCTGATTCTAATCTGCTTGAAATAAATGTCTCTTTACCAATGCAACACAAATGAAGATATGCTGTGGTAGAAGTTTGTTTATAAAGGCAACACCACTGTGCTGAGCTGGATGTTCTGCAGGACGTTTTAATGATGGACCCTGTCATGGAGACTGCAGCTAACGCAAACGAACATCGCCTCAGCAAGATATAAATGTCTTTATTTAAATGTTTTCGGTCCTCATCAGAGTAGCTATTTAGCACGCGGTAGCCATCGGCGGTCCCTCAGTGCTTTGTGCCTGAGGTCGAGGTCGTTTTCCTGTATTCCTAGAACCTGAACGCAGCTGCGGTCTCAGGACATAAATGGAAGTTTACAGGCTGACGCTTCCACCCGGGGTGCTGAATTAGAGCCCAGAGGAGAAGAAAAGCCCACTGCGTAAATCATCGTATCGAAAGCATCCACCCTGCTGTTTTCGCTCGCTGTCTTGGATGTGAGCGCGGCGCACATACCTCTCCATTTAGAGAGTGTGCTGCCGGCCCCATCCTTGTGTCGCTCTCTGTGCTGGAAAAACCGTACGGGTGCAACCAAAGAGACGGGTGAGTAGTGTTCAGCCAAGCGCCCCCTCCTCCCCTTCTCTCCTGGCAGGTGGATGTTTGGGGGGGGGGGGGGTGGCCTGTTCCAGTGGGATGCAGTACTGCTGTTGACCGGGAAGCCCAGTGCCAGCCAGCCACACACCCCCAGAGGTTGTGGCACTTCTAAGGACCTCCATCGAAAGCCTGTAGCTGATGGTCAAATGGTCACTTCCGGAAACTTCTGGCCCGTGGGGGGGGGGGGTCTTTCCTCTGCCTCGGTCCGTGATAAGAACACAAGGAGGTGAGGGGGGTGTCTCTGAGAGGGATTACCATATAAGGACCCCTCCCCAGTATCTTAAGGCAGTTAAATACACAATCTGGTCTTTGTCTGTAGGCACAGCACTTCCTCTGTTTACATAACTACCACTCCGGCATCATGACTTTAATTAATGTAACAATGAAACTATCAATGTAACAAATAAAGCTAAATCTATCTATCTATCTATCTATCTATCTATCTATCTATCTATCTATCTATAGCTTATAGGAATATACTATGTGTATATATACTATAGTGTATTTATATATATATATATATATATATATATATATATATGCAGTACAGTATAGAATGTGTGTGTGTGTACACACACACATATATATATATAGTATATAGTACAATACATACTACGCATGCGTATATACTATATATATATGTGTGTGTGTGCGTACGTATATATATATATATATACACACACACACACACACAATAGTATATATACACACATATATATTTAAATATTTAAGTAATTGTGATATGAAAGATAGCCAGTATAATGAGGCTATTTGATGGACTTCATTACGGCAGACCATGATCCCCACTGGAAAAATAACGAGACTTGAGAAATTCTGCACCTCTACACCTTACATAGCTGTAAACGGACCATTTGATGGAGTTTTTGGAGCCTCGAGTTGCAGCCGGTGGACAGAGGCTGGTAACTGGCTGTGTGGGACGGCGAGGCAGCTGCGGCTGGTTAGCGTCACGTCAGAAAGGTCGGCGCCCTGCTGTAAATCGGCCACAAGGGGGCAGTAAATCTGCCACAGATCCTTCAGCAGGCACATTATTTACACCTCCCCAACACTTATCTCGGCAAGTGAGGGCCGCGGAAACGGGAAATCCGTCTGCTGGCAACGGCTTGGGGGAAAAAAGGCGTCCCGAATCTCCAAAATCAGCAAATCGAAATAATTTGTGATGCAGTTTTTAATTATGTCAAACCTGCCTAATGCTCTAGTCTTTCCAGCTTCTGGAAGGCAGAGTGGAAGCAGCCGAGGAGACAGATCCCAACTGGCTAACACCTTCGCGGAACATCGTGTCCAGAGCCCGGCTCATTGTTGCCACACAAAGTGAGCAGAGATGCTCCCAAAACAAACACGGCCTGCAAGTATAAATATTTCCATTTGTTGCCCCACCACGCATCCATTTAAGTGTCAGGTTTACATTTCTCAGTCAGCAGATGGTCCTTGCAGGGCTGCTGAATACCTCCTCAGACGTTTCCTACGTTGCAGCCAAATTCTCCGTTCCTCTCCCTGGGTAACAGGAGCATTAGGCACAGGGATTTTTTGTAGTATCTCCATATGTAGTAAATAACTGAGTCAACATCCCTTGAGGCTGGGTGTCCAATTTGGTCTTGGCTTCTCTGCCTCCCAGGACTGCTTCATTCCTGCCTTTCCTCTCCTCTCCTCTCCCTCTCTGCCTCTCCTTCTGCTTTCTTCTCTCGCTCATCTTATGGCTTGGCCATGAGGGCCCGCTTGGGGATCGCTCGACATGTCTTTGGAGAGATGTTGCCCGTGTGTTTTTCGGAGGGCCTTTTGCCTTTTAAGGTCCAGTATAAGCTCTTTTTAAAGTGCCAGATGCTGATTCCCTAGCGTCTAAAAAATGTTAGAATGGTAGTCATTTCTTTCCACAACCCCCCCCCCCCCCCCCCCCCTTTCCCCCCCCCCCCTCCCCCCCCCCCCCGGTTCCCCCCCCCCCGGAAACCCCGCCCCCCCCG
>JAOYFF010000051.1:2529614-2545778 GCA_025773925.1 Cryptomyrus ogoouensis
CCTACCCCTTGCGCTCCCACCCCTACCCCTCACCACAGGTTGCACCCTCCCGGGAAACCGTGCATCTCCGAGTCTCGGGATGGACCACGCTATGGCAGGAAGGAGAGCGACGTCAACTTTCAGGAGGACGGCCAGACGACCTGGACCACCAATGGAAAGTACCCTGGTCCTGAGGCTCCTCACAAGGGCAGCGTCTCCTCCAAAGCCATGGTGGAGCTCTACATCTCTGACCACCGACCAGAGGAGCCGCCACAAAGGGAGGCTAACGGCAGCCTAGGGTTGGGGGGCGTCCACCTGGGCACCCTTAGCAGCATCCAGTCCCTGTACATCTACCACTCACAGCAAGAGTACCGGGGTTGGGGGGGGCAACTCCAGGACTCCACCTCCTGCTCCCTAGGCCAGGCGGGGGTGACCCTGAAGCTCCCTCGGGGGGGCTGGCATGGGGAGGAGGTGGGGGCCAGGAGAGAGGCCAAGGCCAGTGGGTGGGTCGATCCTCCAGAGGAAGGAGGGAACAGAGAGGCGCCTCCTGTCTCGGTCTCCTTTGGAATCTCGGCAGTAGGTGCGGGGCCAGCAGAGCGGTGGGACTCAGAGTCGGAGAGGGACCTCGGACAGCCCAACAAGCACCGGGCGAGGCTCGCCAGTGAGTACCCCCATCCCCCCTCGCTCATGCATGCACCTGTCTGCTTCTGGTGCTTTTCCAATCAGTTTATTGCAGTTTCGGTTCTATGGGCAGGAAGGCGACAGTTGCTGGGTCCTCGGTTCCTCAGGGTGTTCTGTGGTCAGCACTTAAAATAGCACCTCCATTTTCTGCCGTGGCCAGAGTGCATAGGTGAAACGAAAACATTTATTTCTTTTACCTAATGATGAGGAATTTACGATGAGGAATTTCGTATCGCGAACTTTGAACTTTGAGTGCGCATTTACCTGGAGTTGAGGCTAAGGCAAAGAATGAGGCCCTTTGACAGTCATTGCCCCTGTTTTTTTTTTTAAATCTTCTGTATGGGTGTGGGTCTTATCTTGGGGGGGGGGTGGCTCTGTGAGGGATGGCTGCCCTCCCTTCAGGACTGAAGTGCCGGCAGGGCGCACTGGTGATGATGCCTGCAGAACCCTGTGTGACAGACACCGACATATGTGGTTCTGGCCCGTTACCCGATCCCTTAAAAAAACGCACGTCTTGACCGCAGTGAAAAGTGAACTCCCCACTTCTGCAGTCTTCTGGACCCCGAGGTCTGTTTTGGGGGGGGGGGGGGCGGTATTTTGTTTGTATATTTTATATTTATTATTGATAAAATGTAGACATATTGATTAGCTTCATTGCTGTTTGAGTTGCTGTGTGTGTGTGTGTGTGTGTGTGTGTCTCTGTTTAATTTAGCATGCAGGGAACATGACCTGATTCTTCTCTTCCTCCAAGGGTTAGAGAATTAGAAGCGAAGGGGACTTACAGATAAGGGCTTGTGTTGGTGCAGTGCTACTAATCTCCGAGCTATTTTTACCCGCATGTCACTTCACAGATTCTGCCTCTTTATTGATTCTCTGTAGATGTGGTTAGAGGCCGAGAACCAGAAGCAGGCGCTCTTTTTATATATTTTAGGACTATGATTAGTTAACAAAGCGCCGCAAGCTGGAAAATGATTATGCTTTAACGTTTTTTTTTAGTGTATGTTTAAGTCTGTATGCATTTTCATGCATAGTACATGGTCTCCCTGGCGAAACAACATAACACAATGTAAAATACTTTTGGCAAATGAATATAATACAATTTCATAGCCTCTTTTATTGATACAGCAAAAGAGTCTCTCTTGTCAGATGCATGCCGGTTCACCATTTGTGGCTTATAAGGGGAAATAACAAATTCTTCAATTCATCCATAGATTAGGATGAAAATAAATCTACAAAATAAAAAAATAAATTCACTTAAGTAAATTTAACGAAAATACTATTTGTTGGTTGGTTCCAACTCAGTTTTGCGGAAGTGTAAGCATGCTATACGAATTGACCTTTCCGGTACTTTTACCTAACCTTAAGCTCTTAGTGGTATAAAGAAAATGTAATTTGCTTTATATGAAAAAATTAGAAAAAAAAAGTATTTTATATCTGGGGAGGGAAATGCATATTATCACACAATTTCTGAGTCAGCTCCGTCTTTGGGAAGCACTTCAGATTATGTCTGTGTTATAATTGCATACAGTATGAAGTTATGATTATTTATATGTTGAGCTGATTTGTCTTCCCTTCCCCCCACCTCCCACCTCTCACCCCCCACCCCAGGATTCAGGCGCAGCGAGAGCCAGCTGGAGAAGCAGGCTAAGGTGGCCAAGTCTAAATGTAAGCGGATTGCTCTACTGCTTACTGCCGCACCCAACCCCAAAAGCAAGGGGGTGTTGATGTTTGAGAAGCACAGAGAGAGGGCCAAGAAGTACACACTGGTCAGCTACGGGACTGGGAAGGAGGAGCCTGAGTCTGAGGACGAGGAAGACTACCACAGAATCGAGGTGACCTTCCTAGCTAACGGAGAGCTGCAACTTGACGGGGAGACCTTCGCTAATGCCTCAGGCTGCAAGATCGGCGTAAACTTTGACAAGGATAGCGCACCGCCTGACTTAGACAAGAAGCTGGACCATCAGGTAGGGATGGAATACCTGCCGGAGACAAAGGGCAAAGGGGCCCTGATGTTCGCCAGGCGTAGGCAGAGGGTCGATGAGATCACCGCCGCACACGAGGAGATGAGGCAGAAGGGGATTCCGGTGGAGGGTCCACCAGGGCCAGAAAACATGCCGTCCTATCAGGCCGCGGAATACTCCTATAAGCAGTCTCCTGACAGCCAATCCCACGAGGTCAACGTGGAAGTGGTCATGCAGCAGCGCCAGGCTCCACAGTACCCTCCCACAATGAATGGTACGACTCACTATCAGCCCAGCGACTTGCAAAGGTTCCAAGTCCCTAACAGGACAGCCCAGCCCTTCTCAGGAGTTCCAAACAGAGTGCCTGTCCCCTTTTCACCTTCAGTGGGCATCCCTAGCCCCGTGTTAGATCAACCAGGCTATTCAGACAGCAAACTCAGAGTAATTCCTCCTCCAGTTCCTGTGACCACACGCCCTCAGGTCCTGTCACCCACAGACAGGGAACAGATAGTTTCACGTGACGAGCGCATCTCAGTGCCGGCTATCAGGACTGGGATGTTGCATGATACGAAAAAGAGAAGTGCAGCAAAGACGGCCTTTGGTTCTAAAGAGTCCTCCACAATGTCATCTTTGAACCTTCTGAAAGGTGATAAGAGGGCTGGCTTTGACTTGAGCGTAGAAGAAGACTTCCTTAGTCTAGGTGCCGAGGCCTGCAACTTCCTGCAAGCTCCGGTTGTCAAGCATAAGACTCCACCACCGGTCGCCCCAAAGCCTAGCATTAACCTTGCTTCTCCACCTTGGTTAACAGAAAATACCCAGCTACCTTTGGATAGTGGTATTCCAGCACCAGGCATTGCACCTACTGCATGTCCCGCACTGGTTGGCTCACCACAACAACACACCACCACAAGCACATGGAATCCCCCTGAGCTCCATCCGCCACTCCAGCAACCTCTGAGTGCCTGGGCTGCACCCAAACCCAAAGTACAACCACCTCCAAGTGCTGCTCCCTGGGGTACGTCTCAGCCTCAAGCACCAGCCCAGCCACCTTGGGCTGAGCAACGTACTCCAGTGACTACTGTGCCTCCGACTCAAAACCAGCTCAGGAATTCATGGAATCAGCCTTACATCACCGCCAAATCTGTCGCTTCTCACCTCTCTGCCAGCACCTATGGCTCGAGGTTTCCCTCAGTTGGCGGTGCCTCCTCAGCTAGGGCTATGAGTCCAGCCTCAGACATGCCCACCATGAGGGGTAGAGGAGCTGAACTCTTTGCCAAAAGACAGTCGCGCATGGAGAAGTTTGTGGTGGACTCGGAGACGGTGCAAGCGAACAAGGCCCGGGCCCAGTCACCCTCCCCTTCACTCCCAAGTGCCTGGAAGTATTCGTCCATTGTTCGAGCACCACCCCCTTCATCGTACAATCCCCTTCTGACCCCCTCATACCCTCCTGCAGCAGTAAAGTCACCCCCACCTTCCAGCGCACCACCTAAACCTAAGAGTACCGAGAAGGAGAAACCAGCACCTAAGCATCTTAATTCCTTGGATGTCATGAAACATCAGCCGTACCAGCTGAATGCCTCCCTCTTCACATATAGTCCGTCTGTTGAAGAAAAAGCTACCCCTTCTGCTACTCAGGTCCCTTCCCCTACAGGCCAAGCATCAAAGCCCACTGCACCGGTGAGTGTTCCTTCCCGTTCTGCCTGCCAGGCACTGAAGCAACCCCAAACCCCCCCAAAGCCTCCCCCAAAACCCCACCAGAAAAGTGGAGTGCTTCTTCCATCACCCACCTTGCATGACGGTCCTCACAGCTACACTCTGGCCACTTCGCACCTGCCTGCTTCCGGCAACTCCGCGGTCCTGAGCTTCTCGAAACCCTCTAAACCTCAGCCGGCCTCTGGAACTGCCAAGTTTGGGGCTCCACGACCCAAGTTCTCTGCAAAACAGCCAGCTACGGCGACCAAGTTGTGGAAGCCAGTAGTCATGAGACAATAGGGCATGTCGGATTGTAGCTAATGCTGTAATCAAAGTGACACGCACTTCAGTGTTTGTAAACCTCATTAAGCTACTAAGAACCTCAAACCCAACGTTCAGAGTCAGCTTTATCCTGGCAAAAGAATGTAATAATAATGATTTTAGTGCAATACAAAAACAACAATTGATTTTTTGTATCTACCCTGTATATTAGGTATATGCAGCAAGCTTTACACAAGGATGGAAAAAAAATTGCTCTGAGGATGCCTAAATATTATTAATTTATTATTGCATAGATTTAAGGCCAGCTGGATAGCTGGGTAGTGTTAATCAAGTATTATTTCAGCATTACTGCAGAATTCAGCTTAGTCAACATAGCAGCTGTGTAATACTATCAGCTGCGAATGGTTGCAAAATAAAATGATAAAATATAAGGTAACTGATCCTTAGAGCCTGAAATGCAGGGAGTTCATGTTTTATACAGAAAGGGGGAAGATGCAAATGAGAAAAAGGCACAAGTAATTTATTTGTGGTTATTTATTTGTGTCAGCCCAATAACTGTTTGATGGGTTTATCGGTAGTAATTTGTAAGCATTGATCTCCACTGTGATTTTTATGACTTTGCAGCGACAGCGAGTGTAGGAATGTCTGAGGGGAGTTAGGATTTATAAAGGGAAAGTAAATGTTAATCAGATTAAAAAAACGAAAGAGGTAGGGATATTGTTTATTGAATTTTACTAAGGGTGGCAATAAATAAGAATGTAATTACAAAAGATGGGATTACTATCTATACTACAAATGCTGTTTTTCCTCACACTGCACATTACGCGCAGTGAACTGGAAGCAAGGACATTCTTATTGCTACAGAACAGCATGTATGTAGAGAAGCTCATATTATAATTGGTGGCGTTTAGAAGATGCTTGGAGCTGAGACTTAGTGATAGGGAAGTAGCTGTGGTTATGTACTGAGGGGGGCATTAGCGGATGAGATGGTGCAGTTACGGACCTTTAGCGGATGAAATGGTGCAGTTACGGACCTCAAATGGTTGTGTTCCCTTGATGCATAAAAATGTATGAACTTCACTGTACCCTATACAGAGAACAGAAGTGAAATTTCAAGTGCTTCCAACAGTCTTTTGGTATGTTAGTTATGTGAGATATTTTGCATCATTTAGCTCTTAATCAGTACCAATTATTCAAAATATGTCCCTGTTTAAAATCTGTGCTACATGAGATGTAATAGACCCTCTTGAGAATCCACTGACATTTCAACCATATTTAAATCCTCTTCCTCAGAATCAAAATCTTTGCAGTCAGTTTTATAGTATGATTTATTATTTTTTTTTTTTTTTACCATAGACTTGTTTAGCAGGCGCTTTTATCGAAAGCAGCACAGAATTGAGAAAGCATGGTCAGACAGTCCCTAAAGCAATAGGGGATTAAGGGCCTTTCTCAGGGACGCGATGATGACATCACTCTGCTGACTCTGGGGTTTGAACTAGCGACCTTCCGCCAGAGACACAACATCCCAACCTGAGGCGCACTCTGCCCCCGTATTTCTGGTCGTGGTCGCCCTCTCTTCTCACTGGATTCCATCACTGCCACGTCATGTCCACACCAATCTGTCAGCCTACATACTACTCTGCTAGTGTTCATTCCACAGCGTTTTCACGACACACGCTAAGCCCCGATACCAAAGCACAGCTGCCCCAGGGGCAGTAACCCCCCTGCGTACTGAGGAGCTGTAGCAGACTCTTGTCGCCTGTCATTGTCTTGTTTTTTCTGTTATTTCAAAGTGCCTCTCGCCGTTTACCTTTCACCGTGCTTCAAATCTGTGCTATTAAAGACCTCCTTCACTCGTCTCTCTCTTTATTTCCGACTTTCCTGTTTGGCGTGCGATTCACAGCGTGGTGGCCTGCATGACTTCCCAGGCTTTCACATCTCCACTGCCACCTTTTCCCTCTGATTGCTTTGAATCTCGCTCTGAGCGATGCATTTTTTTTCACCCTGACACAGAGCAGTCTGATTTTAATTTGGTTCTTTATCTGTGGCTCACATCCCGGAATGTACTGACTGCACATTTTCACATTGTTGCACTGAGTGTCTTTAAAATATGATTAGTACAAGATTCAAATAATTTTATTTGCATATTTAAATATCATAAGTTCCAAAGCCCGGCAGGAGTCATATAAGATGTATAAGACAGATACATTTATCTTGATCACTTATTGATGGATTACAACATGGCTCTTCAAATGTGGACCTCGATTCCAAATCCAGGCCTTGTTTTCAGTTCTCCCATGGAGTTACTTTAATAATTACTGATTCTGATTGGTCAGAGGCTTCACACTTGACTGACAGGTAAAGGAAGGCTGGAAAATCAGCAGGGCCAGGTCCTTGAGGACCGTGATTTCAATAGTCCTGGATTAGAAAATGAACAGTTCCCTGATATTTGTAATTTTTTAACTTACTGAAATATTTTCACCTGCTTGCTGATGTGACATGCTACTGGCTATATCAGTCAGGCCCCAAAATCTGCTTCCGTGCACCGCATAGCAGGCACCGTTACCATTAACACGCAGTCAAAGTTATATTTTGACCCCTTTAGTTTACTAGGGTAGTGAATAAGCATAGCGATAGGAAGCTAACCAATGTCTATTAATAGCCGAATGCTCAACATCTTGAAACCGCGCTGTCCTTATTTAAAAGTCTGCCACTGCCTGACAGGATCTGATACAATGAATTTCTGGATCTCGGAGCAAAGAAAAATGGAAAACCACTTCTCTCCCGCTCCACTTACATGTTTATTTCGATTAAATCAGTGAGTCAGTGGTGACGAGCTATAATTCTGGATAAACGGTTCCTTCGAAGTTAAGGAGTCATGTTTTTGAGCATTAGCACTCGTCTCCATGCATGTCATTGTTGCGTCATGCAGTCCGAAGCTTATTTTAAAGACGTGATGCTCGAATTTAATATCAGCGGGAGCTCAGTAGAAGCTAGCACCAGTGACTATATTTAGACAGCGTTTAATCTTCAGACGCATAGTGGGATCAGATGAAGATGAGTGCATGTGCGTAATCATATTAAATAATTTATAAAATCAAAGGGACAAAGTCCAATGTGAAGTTCTTTAAGCAAAGAATCTAACTCTAACTGGCTTTAAATAATTTATATTATATTGTGTTAATAGCACATATGGTTTTTTTGGCTAATAGTGGCACGACTGTATGGAAACCACTAAACAGAAGTGGACCAAAATAAACCACTTAAGATCTGAAAGTGAGAAGATGGTACACTTCACCGAGACGTGGCAGATACAACGTTCCCTGCTGGGCTGGCTGTGGTTTTTAAACAGCAGGCTGAAACGTCTAATGCTGCAGTCCTTACACTAGTCCGCCAGATGGTGGCAGCAGACACCCTATTCCAGCTGCCTGCCGCACACATAAAACACTGCAATCTATTGCGGCTTGACATTATGTACATTCAGCACCTTATCCAGCAACATCACGTGACACCGATTTTGGAAGCTTTACCTCTCGCTGCTCTGCTAGCATTAATGCGTCCTGTGTTTCCGAAAGGGATTTTTTTCCCCCACACAGAAAACAGAGATTAGTCACCCAGTTTGCTTTGCATGCTTCAGATTTAAGGTGTTACCACATTAGAAATCATTTTTTTGTTTGTACACTTATCTGATTCAGGAACCATAATAGGTTATAAACAATACATCCAAAACATAATGAAGCTGCAAACAGCTATGCAAATGTTATATTTATCAGGAAACTCCAAGGCTTTCATTGTAACTGTGCAATGCAAGGGTAGGATGACCATCTAATCCATGCCAGAATGGACGCTATGAGCTAAGACAGACTTTGCAAACTACCATTTCAACCATTTCAATTAGACGGACCTGGATTTCACTTTAGCACTGAGTTCTTGCTGTGTGCTGATTGGTCTGTCTCCTCTAATCATGTATGTGTCACTGATGTTAATGTGAAACAGTTGGATGAGTCTTTCAATCAAGGAAACAAACCAGTCAAAGAGCAAGAAAAACTGAACTATTTAGCTGAGCACAGGAGCCTTTCAGTTTGAAAGTAGTTTGTAAAACCTGAAGTGGCTCACAGTGTCCCCCTGACATGGATTATCTGATCACCCTAAGTGAGGGACATTTCTGGAACTTCCAAAAAGTAAATTCATGTAGCCCAAAATGTCAGTGCTGACTAACCTCGAAAGTTATGTTTAATGTGTTTGTTATGCTAATTCGTCAGTGCTGACGAAAGTAAAGTCAAAAGAAATATCCAATATCAACACGTCAATATTCAAACTCACACCTGAGCAGAACTGCAACTAATTATGAGTCTGTCACATATAGGTTTGAACATAATATACACATTATACCTTGGGGTTATTTTACACAAACCATCCAATATAGTGAAGATCACCAAACACAAAATGTAAATGAAGTAAAAAAAAAATAGACGTATAGCTTCTCCCCAGGATACGATGGAGTTACGTTCCGATAAACCTTTCATAAGTCAGAAATATTATAAGGCGAAAATGTTTTTAATTTTAATTTTAATACAGTAAACATAAGCTAACAAACATCATAGCCTAGCCTAGCCTACTTAAGCATGCTTAGAACATGGACATTAGCCTACAGTTGGGCAAAATCATTAACGCAAAGCATATTTTATAATAAAATGTTGAATATTTCATGCAATTTATTGAATAATGTACTGAAGGTGAAAAACGTTTGGCCATCGTAAAGTCGAAATATCGTAACATGGATCACTGTAACCTGGGGAGCATCTGCATATGGTTGGGTGAAAACCAGGCAGGGCCATAGGTGAGCAGTGTAACACGTAGAACAATGTGGAAAATGTTTCTTTTAGGGTTCCTGCAGGACTTACTCTCTGAGCCTCCCCAGAAGACTGCCATCCATGTCCTCCAGGTTGGGCTTTGAATCCAGCTCCTCCACTCCAGTGTTCGAGCCCTCATGGGATCCCCTGGAACGGCAGACCTCATGGCAGGAGACGACCTCCAAGCCGGTTGGGCCTTGGGTGACCACAGGCAGAAGCTCCCTGAGCCAGCCGTCCGAGCAACGGAGAAGAAGTGAGGCCTTCTACCCAGCACCTCCAGCCTTTGTTGCCCCGGCTAAGAGCCCACTGTCCCCCCCAGCTTCGTCGGCCCAGTACGGGCCATCCTTTGGGCAGTATCAGTCCCAGCGGTCTATGCCGGAAGACAGCACCAGGTACAGCGGGTCGAGCTCTGGGCTCAGAAAGCCCGTCTATCAGCCGGTCTACAGACCATTAAGCGGCCCAGCCTGGAGACAGTAAGGCAGCACAAAATTAAAAGCAATCAACCCTTCAAATACAATATACAAGATGGAAACCAGAGTCTCAGTCTTCGGAGACACCAGATACATATATAGCCGATCATCCCTTCCCTATTCCCTATTTATAGAAACATTGACATTTCACATCAAGGAAGGACGGATACACCGTGATATTTTCTTGCCAGGAATGAAATCAAAATTGATGTTCTGAGGCAAGCATAGGAGAAGTGAGGCGAACGATTTTCCAGCCTACATGCTGTGATAGGCGTAGCGACGGGGCTCAGCGTTGTCACGTCGCACAGCGTCACATCACGTGGGCGTAAAGACAGAGAGATGCCACCGAAAATAAGATCAGGTCAAGCTAGCTACTCCTTACAGCCACGTGATATAATGAGCATCTTTTCACATCCCGTGCATGTAAAGGTTTATTAGTATTCTGGGTGGCTGTACATTCTAACGGTAGCCTGATGTGGCGTTTCCTTGGACACCATCTACATTCTAAAATCCCCAAGAACTCCTCTTCGTGATGCATTGCTTGGCTCGTAAGATCAATGCACCCATGTCACATTAGCATTTTTCATTCAGCTGAAGAAAACATCATTTTGTGACCCTTGTATGACAGGAAGTTATACAAATGAACCATTTCACTTCAAGGACAAAGTGTACTGATGCTCGTAAGAGCGCTTGAAAGATGGATCGGGTTGAAGATGAACTGAGGAAGAGACTCGGAGAAAGTTAATAGCAGAAATAGACACGCGAAGAAAGTTTAAAGAGATTAAAAAATAATTTGTGACAAAGCATTTAGTTACACAGGGATAGAGAGGGATAGTACGACAGTCAGACATGTACAAGAACCGAACAGAGAGATGAAGGTTAGAGTATATTGTGTGCAGTACATGTCACCCACCTAAGAGTTGTGTCCACTGCACCACTTCAGGATCGTGACTAAAATTCTGAGACTGAGTTTGAGGCTTACAGAAAAAAAATATATAATTTCTGATGGGGCAGATTAAAGAATGATGGGTAACACTTCACATTAAGTGGCCCTTCATAATGCATTCATTGTACATTCATAGAACATTCAGTGCACCTTCATAATGCATTCATAGAACATTCATAAGCAGCATGCAAGTACAACTTGACATCCTAACATCCCTTAACAGCTTTAATATATATTAATAACAAACATTACATGATTATACAGTTATAGTGTTTGTCATTATTATATAGTGTTTGTTATTAATGTATATTACAGCTGTTATGGGATGTTAGAAATGTTAAGGTATACATACATGATGTTTATGAATGTTTTATGAATACTTAATGAATACATTATGAAGGTGCACTGAACGTTTTATGAATGCAATATAAAAGCATCATGAAGGTGCAGTTAATGTAAAGCGTTACCCAATGATCTCTTTCTCAGAGTTTCTGCAGTTATGCCTGCAATGGTTTCCTGGCACTTGTCCTTTCGCTTTTCAGTCTTATGTAAGTTTTAACTTTATTTGTCATGAATTGCAGTGACTGGTAACCTCACGATGGTTTGTAAATAATGAAAAGAAAAGCATGAGACGTGTTCACACAGTTTGAAATTTCGGGGTAAATATGTATTTGAATCAGAGACAATAATTGTGGGACTACTAGATTACTTTGAAATAGTGGCTGGTGGCTGAAAAACCGGACGATGTAAGAAGATACATTTTACAATATTACAATACTGATTGATTTTCAAAAGAAGAGAGAAAATGTGTTTCTAAATGACAATAAAATTATTACTCATTTCATAACTTAATCTCAAGAATACCTCAATGGACCAGCCTCCTGTGTTTAGTACACATATTGACATTAAGTATCCATATTTTACCTGCACATATCATATCACGGACCTTCCTACGTTCCCGCCACTATTTGTATGAATAGAACAACACTATGTTTTCACTTTAACAAAAATACATTTTCATACGACTTTATCCACAGTTTTCACAAAAGCACACGCTCGGTTTTAAATCCATATCGTACCAGCAGCTTCTTCTGCTCCACATAAATAGTGTTGCTATTTTTATGTGATTTCTAAAGTGTGTAATAAGTAAGTAATGATTTGAAACAGTTGATTAATTATGTGATGTTTTATGAATGGAAAAAGACAAGAATAATTACTGTCTCTAGTGCTGTTTCCATGGTATTTAATGAAAGGTCTGTGTCTGCAATTTATTACCTGGGGTGTTTTCGCTGCTCTGCGGCGTGAGCCGTCCCACCTGACTTCGGTTCGCCAGGGACGTTGATGCTGACCGCTCGTCTAAGGCCGTGGCTCAGCCCAAAATATTCAGAAACCATGAAAAACTTACAACGAATGGCCTTTGACTGATACTCTCCATTTTAATTGTTGCTAAATATAGAGCAAAATGACGTGATAACATTTTACTAAAATGACTCATTGCGGTAAAAATAAAAGTACTTTTCTTTTTCTAAACAGTATTTAGGAGATAGCTGTGAATGTAGCACATTTTGCACTGTCTGAAAGGAGTGATGCAATTAAACATTTTACGACGTGCTCACAGACTCATTGTGCCCCGCTGTGTTATTTATGTGACGTAGTGTGGAAAGTTACGTGACATCAGACTATTTCAGCCCACGATCCTCCTGACAGCGCTGCAGATCTCTGACCTACTGAGCTACAGTATACACAACCACAATCTGATATTTCTTCAAATAGACATCGACGATTTACAAACGGCTAAAATTTAATCTTTATTTCAAAACATAACAGCAGTCCCTAGTAATGATTTCTGAAAATATACCACTGGTCTTCTAATTTGGACAGCTAGTCTTTGATATATTTGATTTCTAGTTATATTTAGAAGACTGACCACATTTGGTTAAAATTAGCTACTGCTGGATTTATGTAAATGTTGGCTATTTGTCGTGAAAGCTTCTTGCTAATCCAGCTATTGTGAGAAGCTTTGAAAAGCCGGGACACCTGTATCTTTCCCTAACGATTTTTTTCTAACATTGTGTAAAGCGTCCCACTGTTCAAAAGGCTCTTAAGCGATGAATGGCTGGGATTGAGAAGATAATGTCAATGGAACTGCAAACACCTTTAACCACTGTTCTGAGATTCAGAATTCGACACTTGCCCTGTTACACTTAATAGATGCAGTATATTCATTTTAGTTACTGGGTTTATCAGTGAAACGTATGTTGTAAGGCAGGGGTGCCCAGCTGCAGTCCTGGGGGGCCGGAGCCCTGTGTAGCTTAGTTCTTTCCCTGTTCCACCATAAACGATTCAGCTCGAGAGCTGTGTGGTAATTAGCACAAGGAGTTGAATCAGGTGTGTTAAATGAGGGGAAACCCAAAAATGTGCAGGGCTCTGGCCCCCCAGGACTGGAGTTGGGCACCCCTGTTGTAAGGTGTCCTTGAGTGTCCTGAAAGGCACCTATAAATAAAATGCATTATTATTATTATTATTATTATTATTATTATTATTGTTGTTGTTGTTGTTGCTATATTTGATTTGAAAATATCGGTCGATAAATTTGAAACGTTATTGAAATTGAGCTGTTTAAAAATATGGACTAAGATATGCTGAAGAACTGGTCATATATCATGATGTGTGTTTTTAAAAAAAAGTCCACCCAGAGGACATTTGGAGAATTCCAATAATTATAAATATAAAAAATATTAAAATAAGATATGCCGTTAACTTCATTGAGGTTAAGGGTGACCGGTGTGTTATTTTTGGCCCACGAAAGCATCTGCTGCATTAAACTAACCAAAATACCCCATCTGCGAGGTATAATCCCTGTTCGACGGAGAGATCTCATAAGTTAAGTGACAGTTTTAATGACAGTGCAAGCAGAAACATAATCTAAACTGGTTACCAAGGAGATTAATAAAAGTGCCAGGGGCAGCCATGAGTGCAAACTTCTACAGATGCTAACCATCACATGCTAATATCGCAGCAGAAATATATAAGCGGGTTATGAGCTACTGTGAACGTGTTATGTGGAATTTTAATGAAGTTTTGCATGCAGTTTTTGGACCTTCACTATCCACGAATCAAAACTTGTGGGAAAGGATTTCAGGTTTGATATCAGCTGCTTACGGTGTTATGCTCTGAATCCATTCTCACCCCCCTGTTTTACAGTTCTTTCGCAGACCTTTATCCTAAGTGGCGTACATTTTTATCCCAAGCAGCATACATTTTTTGAGAAAGCGGGGTCCAATAGTCCCCGGAGCAACTGGGGTTAAGTGCCTCACTCAGGGGCCCAGCGGTGAAATCACTCGGCCAACTACAGGATTTGAACCAGCGACCTTCTGATCACAGGCGCGGTGTCCGAACCTGCTGAGAGCTACGATCCATCCCTGCCGCTACTTCGCAATTTAAGATGTCCTGTTTAGGGATGTACACTCCCCACACTGACAGCTGGGGGCAATTCCCTGCTGCCGAATTCAAGTTACAAAATGTACTAGCTGGTGTTTGCATAAAAATTTCCATGCCAACGACTCCAAACACTCCCGCAAAGCTAAATGCTTTCCCCCATTGCTATTCCAAACACATAACAGTGCCCGTTTAGTCATTTATGACAATCTCCGCTGCACATTTCACTTTAAGCTGATAGGCAGTTCATCTTTATGAAACTTAACCTAAATCATTTCAGTATGCACTTCTCTAATAAATTTCAGAATAGGCACTGTAAAGCTGAACTATCCTCGACTGACATTAAAATTCACCCGTCCAAACACTCCCACTCCTGTTATATAAACACGTGCATTTTATTTAAATATGATTTCCATGATGGTCATACTTCAGAAGAAGACACCATATTGCAGTTTAATCTTAAAATGTGCCTTCACAGATTTGTTTGCTCTTTAGATACTAATATAAAATGCATGCCTAGAATGATGTAATATATTTTATCCTGGTCTTTTCAATCGGTTAGCTTAATGTGTCTTATGTCTTATGGTTTATGCTGCTCTTTCGGGGTTCGAGCCTCAGGCCATTGTCCTATGTCTCAGTCAGGAGTTTGTTACAGTGTAACGTGAGGCACGTATCAGAGTGCTGCGCTAAAATAGCATCGGAACAGTTTAGTGACAGTAATTATATACACTTCAGCTAGGTAGCGGAATGTAACACACTTCATGCATTATTATATTACACTGAAATTACACTATAAATCCTTATATCTGTCAATAAGCTAAATAAATAAAGTCAATTTAATAGCTGTAAACACTGCCGCGGTGACAGAACAAATTGTTGAAAAGATCCGAAAATTGGACGCACTTAAATTATAAATAGTGGCGTTCATTTCATCGTGACATGACGGATTGCTAAGAGCGGCATTGTAACCAAGTCAGAGAACAGCAGCATTGTAACCAAATCAGGAACCCTGCTCTTTGTCTCCAATGTGCATTCCCCTCATATCTCCGGGCAGGATGGGAAATCTGGCTACACGCAAACATTCGGCATGGGTCTGCTGCATTGGAAATGGCCTGCCACATGCCCCGTGTCACGGCTTCCGGATCCCACTCCCCAAAAAAGAAGGAGTGATGAAGTGGTAACTGTCAGATAAGTAGCGACGGGTTATGCAAGAGTGGCCCGTGTTTGTTGGGGGGTTGACCTTGGTCCGCTGTGTCATTCCACATCAAGCTGGGATAAGGCTCCGCCCATGTCACCCTGAATAAGCCCCGCCTCTTCAGCTTTGTCCCCACCTGCCCCTGGCACCAACACTTAACTGGGCTGAGAATCGGGCCTCGGAATGTTTGGTCCCACCACCCAAGAACCCACCAATGTATAGATCCCCATATCAGGGCTGTGGTGTAATGCATGATCTGGATGCACCTGTTTCTATATAGGCAAGTCTAGGGACCTAGACACACACGCTTATAGATATAGCAGCCATGATAAACCTTGACCGCTGACCTGCTCTCACGCATGCGAATACACTAACATCCACACACATCCGCTAAGCTTGTGTGGCTGCTCAGAGAGTTTGGGGGGGGCTCTATATTTAGGCAGCTGATGTGAGCCACATACCAGCAACAACAGACACTCGAACGTCCTACCCCCCCCCCCCAGCGCCCCTTCCCCCCCAGTTTGCTTTAGTCCTGGGGAGCGTGAGGATCCACGCAGAACGACTACCTGGGTTGACCCCCCCCCCCCCCCCTCCCCCCCTCCCTTTCCCCCCCCACCCCGGCTTCCCCCGGGGCTTTCTCCTCCCCCCCATTCTCCCTCTCCCCGTT
>JAOYFF010000051.1:2545878-2575386 GCA_025773925.1 Cryptomyrus ogoouensis
TCGAGCTCTCTACTTTCAAGGATACAAGGCGAGCAAGAGGAACGCAGTGCTAACACAGGTAGGACTTTATTCCCTCTGTGGCGACGCTGATTCTGCTTCTGCATGGAAATCCTCACGTAACTTACCGCCACAAGCAAGCATTGTAACTTTCACAGAGTTGGACGGCGTGCACAGCATTACCGCGTCCTTCACAGTGCCTTAGGTGACCCGGAGCAGCTAAATTCTGTTGATTAGAATGGTTTTTTAAATTACAGAATGCAAATGTGAGATACATTTTTTTTTATTAACGAGGACAATAAAAACACAAAGGGTTCAGGTTCCTAATTCTGGATAGAAAAAGTTATTTTTGTTATTCATACATTGCTTTGATGACTGGCTCCAAAAATGCAATAAATGCATTTTCATTGTGGTCTGGGTGCATGCTGTGAAGTTCTGTTCGTTAAATAGCCACTTTGCTTTTAACTGTACAGGTTAACACTTGAATGGAACTGAGAGTAGGTGTTAAGGAGTCAATGGCCATTCTGAACTAAGTAAATGGGAGTCTGAACACGTGCAGTAAAGGACAGACAGAAGGGCGCATTGAGGTCTGCGAGTTGCGGAGAGGCCGTCGTGATGGCCTCTAGTGCGTGTCCCATCTCTTAATATCTTACATGAGTGCACGGCAGCCTGGGGTGTTATTCTCGGAAGTTTCCTGAAGTGTGTACGTGGCTGTCCAATCGGCTGGCAGTTTCTCTGTTATTCTCCTTCAGCTGGGGGGGGGGGGGGGGGGTTCGGCGTCCCCCAAGGAAATTGTGTCGGACAATCCGTCGCTGCGCTTCCTGTGCATTGTGACACGAAGGAGTGTTCTTTTTCATGCGACCACGCGTGAATCCTGCAGCGCTCTCTCGCAGTTCATTAGATACGCCATGAGACACAGCACTGGAGCATCCAGACTAAATTAAAAGGCGTCGGGGATAGGGGGCGCCGTGGCGAACAGGAGCCAGTAATGAGGGAACTGGGGCTCGCATGATAGCGCTGCTGCTTCCTAGTAGAAGGCTCGACATAGACACGAAGATCCCCACACAGGATCTAAGAGACTGGGGAGAATAAGAGGAGAAAAAGCTCTATAGGAGGCCGGTGTCCGCTAGAACACCTGAGATCAGCACGGTTTTTGACTGGAGTGCTCAGAATTAATGCAACAGAGAACTGTGACCGTAAGCATGTTCTCAGTGCGGTGGGTGATACTGGCATCTAACAGCGTGAATCGCAAACCCTTCACTACACCTGACGTCTTCAGCGCACACAGCTCACCAGCTCGTGGAGATCATTTAAAATAAGCTACTAACTCTGTCCTTTAAACCAACCCAATGTTTCGCTCCCACTCGACACTCTCTGCTTTGGCGGCGACCAGCGTCCAATCAGCAGTGGAGAAAGAAGGCCTGATGTGAAGCACGCCCGGGTGGGCGGAGCAAGCCGTGCATCCAACGTCCTTTGTGTGTTCCAGTCCCGGGGTACACGTGCCTGCCGTCTGACGGTGTCATGTCACGAGTCACCATGATGACAACCAGGGAGAGGAAGATGCAGGCTGCGGCTATATGCCAAGAGGTCCGCGCTTACGACGGTATGACGCAGCCCTCGAACCCCCACACACCTTGGGCTCAGGGCGCTAGAGGCCATCCCTGCCGTGTGCCATAAATACCCTAATAGCGTGACCTATGGCATCTGATCCTTTTGTAGTCGTCCTTCTGAGACAGCTATTTCTGGCTGGGGGAGAGACAACTGTTTGTGTCCCACTGTGAAGGCACGCAAATCCGTAACAGCTGAAGTCTTGGATGACCTTTACCACCCGGGATGTCGCTGAGACCTCCACGGGCTATACAAAGAACAAGGAAATCCATAGGAATACCGTTTCAATATTTATATATCGTCTAAATAAATAATTGTCAAAGTTACTTTGATTGCAGATAGTGTTTGTTGAGTCAGAAAGGCGATAGCTGAACAAGTATGTTACAATGAAGATTAGCTTGTTGTTGTTGAAATCAGGAGAGTGTAGAGAATATGGGTAGTCAACATGGACTTTAAAATGTCCTTTAAACAGGCTCAACTGAAGAGCAAATTTCTAAAACTCTTTCAGTCGAGTTTGTAAGTAGGTGCTTTTTCTGTGAGTTTTGGAAAATTTAACGAAAGTTCTTCTGTAGGATCACATGAGGACTGAGTGAGTTTTGATTCCTGCTACTGTAACATATAGTGATGAAGCGTGACTTTGGGTCATTGCCGGTCTCATCCTAAAAACAACAAAAAAGGACTGAGTTTCGAAAAGTCTCCCTGCCTACGGAAACTAGACTCCTGTTTTTCCGATATGTTTTCTATCTGAGTCTTAGGGGACCTTTGCATTTTACATGGTCTCTTGAAGATCAGGGTGTTGCTGAAATGTTTCATATCAGTGGCGAGGGCGGGGGCTGATTTTGGAATGGCGAGGAAGCTCACTGTACTGTTCCCCCCCCAACCCTAACCCCCAGGCAATACCATGGACCTGGGGAAGAAGCTCAGCACGCCCAAGGACATCATGCTGGAGGAGCTGTCACTGCTGTCCAACAAGGGATCTCGCCTCTTCAAGATGCGGCAGAGGAGGTCCGACAAGTACACCTTTGAGAGCATCCAGAACGAGGCCAATGCGCAACTCGATGTAAGGCAGGCTCAGGCTCGGGCTCCTCGTGTCTGGGAGGGGGGTATTGCGCAACTGGGGTAGCTTCCCACATGCGGACGGCATTCCCAGTTTTGATACCAGCTCCGCAAATTTGTCAGCAGTGGCGGGTGTTCGTGTGTCCCGCCAGTTTCACTCGGAAAGCTAGACTCCCGGGGCTGGGAAGAGATTATAGAGCAAGCAGATCTGACGATGTCAGTCCGACGGCACCGTTGCCACACGCCTCGGCCCCTGGCCGTCTCCTCAGTGATGACGAAGTCTCACCGTTAGGCTCCAACGATTTCAGCCAATTCTGGCACTTTCTTTAGCCTGTCATGTCGTTCCTTACTGCTGCGGTATGTGATCGACCGTGACGCACAAAGTTAGGGGGGTCACTGTTAAGCAATTAATTCTGTGCCCTAAACCCTCCCCATGTAAACTACGGTGCCAGTAACCAGATTTTTGCAGCTTGGGAAAAATGTGTCCGGAGGTGACAGCCCCCAGCACTGTATGTAATTGTTTCAGCTGGATAAGTGCCCGGAGTTCATTTCCTTATGTCATGTCTGTTAAGCCAAATAATTATGGGGGGGGGGCCTTGGGCGGAGGGGGGGAGATCTGGCTGTAAGTCACTCCTTAAAAAGCTCTCCTAATTATATGCGAGCCTTTTGACGACGAGGCTTATTTATTTTTTATGTACATGAGCTGCTTCACGTCTTCCATAAGAGTCGCGCTAATAAAACGGAATCGTTAACGTGCGAGCCGGCGCTAATATCGGCAGTAAATTCCGATTTCCCGGCCTGGCCACGCTGGGAAGGTTCCGGGATTTTCCGACGGGGGTGTTCCCTCTTCCCAGAATGGAGTCCAGGGCCAGGAAAACGAGGAGGGCAAAGGCGACGGCAGCGGGCCGGGTGCGAAGAAGCCAGCGAACGCGCCCGATCCAAGGTCCCCTCCGCACCCCAACAACATCGCCCCTGGTAGGTGCCGTCGCCACCCCACCCCCTGCAGGCGACCCCCTGCTGCGCGGCCTCTGGCAGAGCCTTCAGCCCGAATGTACGATACAACCCGATGGCTTCCCACACTCCTGTCCCCAGGGTTTCTGCCTGAAATAGTCACCGGAGGGCACAGACCCAAATCCTACATTTCAAATTTCTGCTGACATCTGCGAAAAGTGCAAGGCAATGAATTTTACGGTTAGCAGAGAGTGAACTGTCAAGCAAATCCGGTCGCGCGATACACATACCCCTCCTGGGCGGCCTCTGAAAGGAGAACGTAAATAATCAGCCCTCTATAGCCTATCCCCTATTGGATATGACCAGCACCGCCGCGTACAGCCGCCATGGGCAGCCCGTCCGAGATCTACCCCTAGGATTCGTTTAACACGATAGACTTGTGTGTTCCCCACAATACTCTTAACCAGTCCCTTCTTTGCACATTAGGAGATGAAGGCAAGCTTACGATATGTTATTTCAGGCCTGACTCCCACAGGGGACGTGGTAATCGCGACCAGTCCGGTCAGTCGTCTGTACTGTACGATCCCTACTTAACCCCAGTATCCAAAGGTCCCCGAGGATCAGACTACTGGATAAAAAAAACCTTCAAAAAGGAAGCGGAACTAACAGCTAGTAGTCAGTAGCCAGCACTGCTCTTTCAGCAACAGCGATAAATTCCAGTGGAGGGGACGAACGTGCAGATGACTCACAGCGTGGTTCAGTACTTAGCAGATTATTGTTAGGGGGAGTCCGTTACCGGCACTTTTCTCTATTAATTTGCTGAGCCTGTTAGTCTTGCTTTCTGCAACCCCCCCCCCATAAGAACTCAATTTCCTTAAGACATAGAAAGTCAGAGTTCATTCCCATTGCAGGGGGCTATAAATACAGGCTGTGACAGGCATCTAGATGAAAAGATGCCCCCTCCGGCAAATCCCTCACGCCGGCATGGCGTTCGGCTCTTGTGCTTCTGTTGTTGTTTTTCTGTAGGTAATAACGAAATAAGGTCAGGATAGGGACTCGCATGACTGCGGGCAGGATGCAGGTCACCAGCTGCGTGTTTGTTGTAAAAGACCATGTTTTCCTCGGGCCAGAATACACTGTACACAATATACAAGCAGCCCGTTTTATTTCAAGGGCTAGATAAGACCTTCCTTTTGCCCCTAGATATACCTGGCAGAGAACAGAGTGCATCCTCCTAGATTTGGACAGAGTGCATCGTCTCACTGCATGGCAGTGAATCTCACAGGGTGGGACTCCAGCTCTAGATCATAGCTGCTTTTCCCGTCGATCTTGAACTGTGATCTTAATAGCATTTATTTAATGATCTGTTTCATTCTTTTGCATATATGTTATCCTGTATTTTTCTATATTTATACAGTGCCCTGGATGCACCCTTAAGCACACACCTCCTTCAGCTACTTATCATCTTACAAACCCCATCTTTTAAACTGTTTTTATATGTCTTTGAAATTGCATTATCATTATCGTTACTATTATTATTATTATAATTTTTTATTAGGTATTTTTAAACTCTGATTTTTGTTTTAATCTTGCATGGCGAGACTATGCCTTGGCACAAGAAGAAAGTTTAATCTTGTCTTATCTTATAAGCCAACAGTGGAGTTAAAAAAGAGCCTGGGATTTGGGCTTAGGGGCATGGACTCGCCTTGAGTCACGCCAAGGTCATGTTTACAGAGCTTGAGGCTGAAACACAGGTGTCGCGTGAGTGGTAGCGTGTCGACAGCGTCTGACGGTCACGGATGAACGGCCCGGCTCGTAGGTTACGGCGGCCCCTTGAAGGATGTTCCTCCTGAGAAGTTTAACACCACAGCTGTCCCCAAGTCGTACCAGTCCCCCTGGGAGCAGGCAATCATCCACGACCCCGCTTTGGCAGAAACGCTACACGCCCAGATGCCGGTCCCTGAGCCCCGGCCTGAGATGCCAGACTACAAGAGCTTTAATAGGTATGACACCCATTCCACCACTGGGATGGGTCACGGCGGAGTTTCCCAATCCGGCCCTCGGAGAGCCACAGACGGTCCACGTTTTTGCTCCCTCTCTGGGAGGACATGCACCATCTGTGGGTCCCCAAGAATGCAAGGAAGGTTGGAAAACATTGGGCTACAGCAAGAACTACTCTCCCAGAGAAACCATGTAATTCCTTTCAGATACATGCAGTCATACTTATTTATTCAGTATGGAAATTTCCATGTTTTGGCTTCAAGACTAGTTTTGGTCCAAATGCACAGTCTCACTCCCTGGTAGCACCAACTTCGGGTAGGCACAGTGGCTCACTTTCGCCTCACACCTCTGGGACCAGGGTTCGAGTGTCATGTGTGTGGAGTTTGCATGTTCTCCCCATACCATTGTGGGGTTTGTTTGAGCGAATGGTGTGTGTGTGGCCCCCAAACGGGTTGGTGCCCCATCCTGGGTTGCTCCATGCTTTGCGCCTGTAGCCTCCAGGATAGGCTACGGACCCCAGTGACTGACTCGCTTCACGTCTCACTCCTTGCTTTGAGGAATGTCGAAATGAAGCTGTCCTGTTGTGTGGGTGTTCAAAGAGCAGTGCAGCACTGCGCTATTATCGCATTTTTAACGGGAGTGTGCCGTTATGAGCCGCGGTCCCGTGTTTGACGCTGATCTGCTCTTCCCTCATCCAGGGTAGCCACTCCATTCGGGGGTTTCGACAAAGCCCCCAGAGGGATCACGTTCAAGCTGCCCGACATGGATCTGAGTCTCCCCAAGTACCCCGAGCTCCAGGATCACAGAAGCAAGCGGCCAACCTTCAACAGGACGGCACAGGGCTGGATTTCTGACGGCGCCCCCCTGATCATACCCGCCGTGCCTCTGGAGCCCGTGGCCATCCCCGAATCCGACGACCTCTGAACTGCGTGACCGCAGAGGACAATTTCACGTAACCACACAGGCAGGCCGTGCGAAAGCCATGCCAGTTCACGATGTGCGCCACCTACTGGGATGTGACCAGATCAGCATGCTATCATTTCATGTCTTCTGGATGGTGAGCTCTATCAGGGGAATGATTGTATACTTTAGATCTTAAATTCAGAGTAATTCAATAAAATAGCTAAATTACATGAGCTAAATTTTTATTCAGTCAAATATCAGGCTGACTTGTAAATACGAATTGATACAGTTAAAGCTTCAAAACCAACAGGCTAAACTGTTAGTTTATATTTTATTGTAAAACATGAATGTTTGTCCAGTTGTTGAATGCTGTGTGACTTTGGCAGTTAGTACTATTTTATCGCTGATTTTAGCTTTAGATTATACACACAAACCCACAGATTACATATAAAGACCCATGCACTGTACACAGAGGTGGAAAGTTCAGGTTCAGGAAGTACAAATCCAGACCAAGATTTTGTTTCAACCAACCAGGTGAGTATAAAGAGTCACAGTCACAGAGTACTCAACTGATTGGTTGAAACAAAACCTTGGTATGGATTTGTTCTTTCTGGACCTGAGTGTGCAGTGTTCATTTATGGCATAAGCTAGTTCACTATACATCTTTCACGAACGTGAATTGTGCCTTGAAGATAGATATAGGTGGATCTGATTAGTCCTATAAAGACTGGAACTGGTACTAAGTGCTCTTTATTACATATATACAGAAAATAAACATTGCTACATTGGTAAGCAAAAAAAAAAAAATGCATGCTAAAAATCAACAACATTAAACAATAAAAAGCTGTTTATCTCCATCTAAGCTCCAAACGCAGTGAGTTAATGGATGTTAACACTGATCGCTTGTAGGGAACAGAGAAGAAAACAATCAGTAAGTATAAACAAGACTGGCTGGCACCATAACGTGATTCACGTTATGAGTTTTAAATCTGAATTTGAATTTTTCATCTGCTTCTATTTATTTAGCCTCTAGGGCACCAGCGCGACACTGGGGGTCATGTGAAATGGGCTATGCATAAATTTTCTCTCTAGATATGCTGTGAAAATAAACTTTGTCGGCAAACGGCACTGTCGAAGTCTGATGTCTTTTCCCCAGCACCACACTGATCACAGACTTTAAAACCATGACCGTAAAGAACAGTCCCATGGGAAGTGGCTGCACGTTTCTAAAGTGTTTAAATGTTTTCACACAAGTGCATTGACACGAAGGCACTCTTCCCGTGAGAAGTTCAGCTTCATTATCAGTCTACTGTTGACAGAAGTCAATTCATTGCTGCAGTTTTTTTTGTTTTTTTTTTTTGGACTGATGGAGAAGATCCATACAATATGGAAGCTGGGATTTTAAGCCCCTCGCCCTGGAGTTGTGAGGTCACAGTGCTGCACTGGACATCTATAGGACACAAGGTGAATGCGAGGATAGAGGAAGTTGAGCTCAAACATTGCTTGATGTCTCTTCATTACACCGCAAGGCAGTGGTGCAGTTTATATAAACCGACGGAACGTATGTGTCACTGTACACGATTGGTGGAGTTGAACGGCTCAACCAATCGACCAAGGGGAAACAGATGCTCCAGCATCGCAGGTTTAGCATGGAAAGGTTACCGCTAGCAAGTAGCTAAATGCAACAACCATCATTATCAGACTGGCAGACAGTGAGTTTGCAGGGAGTGTAACTTGACATAGCGCTGGTCAGGAATTACGGCGTACATCTAGTTAATGCAGCCATCTTTCTTTTCTTTAATTGTTAGAACATAAGAACACAAGATATTTACAAACGAGAGGAGGCCATTCGGCCCATCAAGCCTTGTTTTTACATTGCTAGGCTTTGCAATTATTCTTTTTAATTGGCTTACAGATATAATTTTTAATGCTTTTTATGGTTTTCTTGACATGTACATTGGTGGAAGAACTAATTACGGGAAACACATACAGACCAAACGATCTCTGAAAGTCCCTGAAACATCGCTTTGGTCTCCTTCAAATGGCCTTCAGGGTAACATGCATCTGGAAACAGATTTAGCTGTGCACGGGGTCCATCGAGGTCAGGGAACTTTCGGTCTCATCAAGCACCAACTGGTTGCTGGTTTTTGGGTCACAGAATCATAGATTATATCTAAGTCATTTTTTCACAAGTCTCATCATTTCCACTAACAGCCACGTGTTCACCTGTTTTTTTTTATGACATTTGTCTTCAGCTTGGAATCAAAATAAAAAAACATATTGATATTGCATTAATAAATTGATGGACAGATGGAAGCATGGATGGATGGATGAATAGACATGCATGTTTATGTAATTAACTTTCCTACATTTGCAGTAAAAAAAAATTTGCACCGTACTAATTAAAAGTTCTCATTTGGCGAATTTGCATAATGTATTTTATAGTGGAGGTATCACATAGTGTCTGCACACAGCCAGCAAGACTGGCAGGCTTCTAGAGCAAGTAGATTTGCTATTATAACAAATTAATCGGTGCAGCGGGGCACAGCGACGCTTCAGCGATTCACCAGAATTATTTCAAAGTTGAGAAGTTTTGACCCGCAGCTCGGATCCACAGATGTTCAAAGGAGCCACGCCGTCTACGGTGAGTGTGAGTACGGCTGCTTAGTGAATCATCCTTTTCGGATCTCTTTTTAGAAGGGTTAGGGATGAGAGCATCAGCAGTCTGCAATACTCTTAATCCCCCAGTTTAATGAGAAGATCAATTTGAAACAAATGATCCTGAGAATAAATGATGGCCTTCATTAGTTAACCACATAACACCCCGTCGCCAAACTATACATGAAACCTGCGAGTTGACTGGCACCACGCGTAAATTGTTGATACTCGTTACAGTTGTTTAAAACCGAGATTAATGATACGCTGGAGGAGAAATATGTGAAGCGGGTCAGCTGGGAACCTATCGAGGATATTTTACAGGCACGTGCTGTATCACCCCCGCAATACTTATTATTATACTATTATTATGCCCTGCAGAGAAGTACGAGTATTTAAAAATAAACATGTCATTGATTGATTAAATAATAAGACGGGGACACAGTGGAATTGCATAAAGCTAGTCAACTTGTTACACAGAATATCCCCCCCACCCAAAAAAAAAAACAAAAAAACATATACATTGTATGTCAGAACTACTTTTATTCATAATCAGGTAGTGTGCTGTGTAAGAATATCTCAGAAAGTGCATTTCTGATAAACAAAACAAGAGTGATGATTAATAATATAACAATTAAAGTACACTGCAACTACTACTACTACTACTACTACTACTACTAATAATAATAATAATAATAATAATAGTGTTATGCGGGTATTTTTGCTAGAGATTTGTTCCATATGAAAGGAATCACTGTTTCATTAATCAATACGCTTTATTCCTACTGTTCAAAATTTACTCTGCAAAGTGACACTAAAACAATAAAACGCTGTATATTTAAAGGCCTTTTAAACATGTGGGCTCCTATTAACCGCGCTGCCACAATATGAAATAAATAGTAATATATTAACAATAATTCTGTGACAAAGGCGTTTTAGTTTTTGCTTTACTCTCATCCGTGTCCGCAGCTGTATGAAAATCGCTGCCGTAATGCGTGTCTTATATAACGTTATTTGCCTGATTTGCACCTATTAATCACCGAGCACGGATGATTAGAGGTAAACGCCGCAAATATGGCGCAGGGTTCCCAGCGACATCTGCCAGCTGCGGGGTGGCGGAGCGGGATGGGCGCCCTGCTCCGGGAGAACGGGCTGTCCTACCTGGGCGATCAGTGAAACGACTGGAAGGAAGCCTTTCTACAGTATGGCCGGTGAATATGACGGCTGCCCGGTGAGGGACTGCAGCATACTGTACTCCGGAGGCGGGGTTTGACCTCATCGGCAGCCCCCGAAACATCACTCACCCAGCAGCGACTCCGGAGCGCGGCGCAGCGCCCGTCCGCACAGCCCGTAATAAAGCGACGCTAAGGACGCGAGTCCCGAAAACCTGCCGATCAAGCGTCACATCATGCGGATCGTCACTCAGGTACGGAGCGTCGACGAGCGTCGCTTTTACGGCTTCCCCTCCTGTCACACCGTGAAAATCACAGGTGCATATTGAAAGCAAAAGCCCCTGCTGCTCTTTCGGGCAAAATCGGAAAAGAGTCTCACTATTTAATGCTTTTAATTTTTCATTATTACTTTATTTAATGCGGAGCTCCCGATTTTTTCCGATCTGAATTTGGCACAAACGCGCCGGGACTTTCTGCCCGTGTCACCGGGAGAAGTGCAGCCGAAGCCGTCGGAAAATACCGCACAGCCCCGTTGGCTCGGCGGTGAGCGGTGAGTGCGCCTCGCTTTTACATCGTAAACTTTTTCACCAGCCGATTATCGTTTAGTTCGACTACATCTAGTAAAACCAATACTAGTATCATCCCCGGAATACTAGTACTATAGCTGATTAACTGGAAACCGATCATGAAGTATATGTTAACAGGTGTAATGTACCTTATCAACTGGAGTGAGTGTAGTGTGTAGGTCCGTCCTATGCACTCTTATTAATCGTTTTCTGTGGTATTTATTTACATATAATATTATTAGTCTTATAATATTTAATGGTAGTATACAGCAGCTGGTCATAAGCGTGGTATATCATGTACACCAAAATGCTCTAGAGCTGGTGCTGATGTCCAGCGTTCAGCTCTGTACAGTAAGTACTGCTCATTTTGAGTGATTACGGTACTTTTCACGTTTTTTTTTTATATCGTATGTCTGATCGTTTAATTTGAGGTTTTGACAATCTTAAATCAAAGTAAACGAGTACGTTGTTTTGTGAAGTGAAATAAAATAATCTTGAATGACAAATCGGTAGTATTTTATTCTGTTTACAATACGAAGATAATAGCTCCTTATTTATTACAATGCAGCATAAAATGATAATTGAAAAAAAAATACAAAGCTCTCATATATTACACTATATCTTGATGCAGACGTACGGCTGTGTGTGCTGGAAATATCCACATCTGCGTAGTAAGATGAAATAGTAAAATACCGAGATAAATGTGTTTGGATTATTATATATTTTTTAAAACCTGTAAGTTGCTCTGAAACGCCCCACTTCTTGGTATATTTAAATATCCTATTAAATGAAATTTCTCATATGCTTCGTTTTCGTGGTTAGACCTTATATTTCTTGGTAATTGTCAGAATATCAAAGGGGTGTAGTAGAAAAAGTGTAAAGTATTAGTAAACGTGTAGAGCCAGATGTGTGTCTTTTTACACTGATCACTGGTGTTTGTTGGCCGAAATAGTGACGGATGCTCCATCTGATGGTTGACGTGTCTTTGTTTTTAGCATAAACACTTTCGGACCTTTCATTTTTAATATTTAGACAACCAAGAATGCTGCATGCTGAAAAAACAGCTTAAACTGGACATTTGTGTAATCTGTCTGTTACATTATTATTATTTTTGTTGTTGTTGTTGTTGTCAGACATTACTGGGCCTATTATATGCAGCGATTTAGCAGTACTAGGAGTAATAAAATCAATTAATTACTTCCTTCAAAAGAGGTTTTTGCCCATTATGCTGGATTCTGTCACATAGAAAGAGCTTCTCCATTTGTTTCTAGCGACAAAACAAGGACACAGGCTAATGAATGTAGCTAGTTGGCATATGTTTGGATGCAGAGCTAAGCGTGTGGGTCTCACGCACTGTGCTTAGAAGCAGCACTGTCACTCTCTGTGTAACATACACCCTCTTCAGGAAGGTCTTACAGGCCAGCAGACGGAGATGAAAGGCGTGACAGATTAGCACTTTAATGTCTTACTAACCCTGCCCCAATTTTTTTTCTTAAAACGCCATCGCTCCTAGAGCTTCATTTTTTGTTGATAGCGCGCCTCCATTCGCCGTTATGAGAGCTCATACCCATCCGGGGTGTGCACTAGGATTTTCTCCAGTGCTGCCTGAGATTGGCTCCGGGCCTTCGTGAGACCCTGACCAGGATAAGCAGTTAGAAGATGGATGGATGGATGGAACAATGCATGAAGTATATAGCTTTTGTATAACTGATTGGGCACAGCTGGTGGTTATTTCTATTGTCATTATTATTATTATTATTATTATTATTATTATTATTATTAGGTGCAAAGCACGTGATTCTTTTACCCTGCATCACTAGGTAAACATCATCGCATCACTAAAATCTCTGGGTCACGGGCCCAGAAGGGCTCCTCTATAGCATATGGGATGTCCTTTTAGACACTTATTATAATTTGCTTAATACCCCTTGACTAATTCCATTACACACCAAAATTAACCTTCAGAGGCTGCTGGTGACGTGAAGGGGGCTAGCAGCTGTTTAATACCCAAAGTGACCCATATAACCTCGAATGGAAACCCTGAAAAGTGTCCGGGCATCGTGTAACACACCACTGCACCACTGGCCCTGGGATCGTTCACCAGTGTGGAGATCAGGTTATGCATTTTATGTTTGCCAATTTGGAAATGAGATGCAAACGGCTGTTTAGCTTAGTCTTTCATATTACCTTTATTACCCTGTTGTTACAGGTCTAACTCGCTACGGCTCTGAAGTGATTCATGGATCTCTGACTCAGACATCAGAGAGAAATTGCAGTGCAGCCTTGACTGATTGTGTTGGCCGAGTCGGGAGTAGCGGCCGAAAGCAACTCGGCGATATTTCGATCTGGCGCTCTTCCCGGGCATCGCTAATTTTCAACTCAGCGGTTTTGGGCAAAGGGTGACACGATGTTTTAGCCGGGAACCTCGTCCAAAACTCTCCTCCCGAAGTGAGTGAGATTACGGCATGCCAGGCGATGTCCTTTATCGGCTGGCAGGGGACGGATGATTGAAATGTGACCTCATCAAAACACACAGCAGGTAATGTTGTAGTCAAACATCTGGATTGTCACCAAAAGGCTGCGGGTTCGATTCCTTCCTATGCCCTTAGGCTACACGCTTAGCCGTAATTGCGTCAATATCGATATCCTGCAGCTTAGCTGGAAAAAGCCCTATGTGGACTGAATAACACTTACCGATTAGCGAGATAATGTAATTATATAGGGTTATGTAATGGACGCGAGCTGTCACTGTCACGTAATGAATACGGCTCATTGCTTTGGATTCGGTGCTCTTTCACCATTATATCCTTTTTGTTTGGCTGCGTTTTTTGAATTAAAATACCGCTGTAGATGGACATGAGCTGCCAAAGCTCTGGGTTCAGTGCTGCTTAAGTTCTCCTTGTGAATATGCATGGGAGCGTGTGCTTTGCGATGGACTGACATCCTACAGATGCAGACGTTCTGGGCTCCTGGGGTCATAGGCACTGCTGCACTAATAGGGCACGAATGAATAGAAGGTCACGTGTATCTAGTGCCAGGTGAAAGGATGAAGTTGGTATTCATAACGACATGTGTATCAGGTTGAGGTGTGACTGTATGAAGATTTATGCTACGTAATTACAGCTAACAAAGTGGACCTAATGTATAATCTGATTAAGCTGTTGCTTAATTAAATTAGAGAAGGAGAACAACGTTGAGTAGGATGCTACTTTTGCACGGTTACTTGCATGTTCATCGATTTGTCCTTTTTTTTCGGTAGATCCAGGGCTATCGAAGTAAAATGCTCAAGGCTGCCAGCCCGAAGCCTGGACATGACCCTCGCTGATGCCCCCTGGTTCAGAGGGATGCAGTGCAATGTCTGTACAAGCCCACAGCCCCTTTCCTATGTGGCTGGACACAGGAAGATGTGGGAGGGGGACCGACATTTGGGATGGAGCCTCTGGGTGACACACAGCCGTGCTCTTGAGCCCCGGAGCCGCCACCCAGACCTGCTGTAGCTATTCTTGGCCGCTAAAGTTCACCGCCACCAGCAGACCTCGTGCCCCCTCCAGAGAGCGAGGGGTGGATACTGGTAATCTGTCACAAACCTTCCTTGGATCCTCTTCGCTAATGTCCCCCACAACGCCCGGCCCAGCCATACCAACAGACTGGCCTGTTTGCTCCGGCCATTGACTCCGCCCCCACCAGGGGTACCCTCTCATGGCATGGGTCAAGCTCTTCAAGAAGCCAGTGAGCGACATCGGCAAATCCTACCAGCCAGGAAGCATGGTGTCGTTGGCTCTCACCAAGGGTCTGCTCAATGAGCCTGGGCAGAACAGCTGCTTTCTCAACAGTGCTGTGCAGGTAGGTCCTGCCTCACCATCCAAGAGCTGATTGTCTTCTTTATTGTCACTGTCCCCTTGCTTCCATGTCTCACAGCAACCAGAACATGAAGAAATTCATCACGACAACAACAGAGATCGACTGACCAACAGCTTAACAACAATAGGCCTAAAAGCCCTCTAGATAGGGCCAGTGCCTTGGTTTTGAAGGACAGGTTGCATTTGAGGGATACACTACAAAATCCCCTGGCAAATAGAAAAAATGTACAAGAGAGGAAACCGCAGAAAGGATTTTCCGGAAGGATTTCGGTTGTGCATGCTGTTCGCCGTAGGGATCCATTTTTTTTCATGGTGCTTGTGATCCAACTTGATGATGCTGAGACCGTAGGTGATTATGGGCCGTCTGTCACGATGCAGTGGGGTACTTTTCCACTGACATCAGAGGTTAATCCGGAATACGTAAGAGGTCCTCCTACCCGGTGGCCACGATCCTTATTTTAGGAGGAAGCCTACATTTTGTGTAGCATAAAAGAGGTGGTCAGGGTTGATCAAAATGATTGGAAATTATAGGCAGGAAAGGGCATCTATATTCGAGGCTGTAAGCCATAACTGGTTGCAGTGAGGCATCCGTGACCGCCGGAGCTCATCAGTCCTGCGTTGTGGAATGAAGCATCCCCCGGCTGTGCTGATCTTAACCTCAGGCTGTGCGACTGAGTCGAAAGTTTGTCAAGCAGTACTCAAGGGCAAATCGTTCCATTTCTCCACCCTCTGTCCTCCACAAAAGGTCAGCCTTTACTTGAGCTCCTCCACTGATACGTCGAGCTTTATTTGGGCTAAACGTGTTGGAAGCGTGGCAATCAGCTTAGCGTTCATTTCTAAGAATCGTCCACAGGGATTTAGGACTTCCTGTGGCGATACCTGTCTGTGACATGAATACCGTTTTCAGTAATAAGCACAGGCAGTGAATGAATGAATGCATGTACATCTGTGTGTCTCCATGGAGGAGCACGATGACGGGGCTAAATTTGTCCACAGATTCTGTGACAAGGACACTAACATAGTGTTCACTCCTGCCACACCTGCAGGTGTTATGGCAGCTGGACATCTTTAGGCGGAGTTTGAGACAACTCCCAGGACACTTCTGCCTTGGGGATGCCTGCATATTTTGTGCGTTGAAGGTATGTAAACATCTCTTCCGTCTTGGAGCTGTAGCGTCATTTGTTTGGTATCCATCCAGTGAGGGTTATGTTGTGCTGTTACTTGAGTTTAATGGTAATGTATGTGCCAGTGCTTGCTGACTAGTGCTCGAGTGCACACAGATTCCAGCTCAGTCATCAGCCGGTGATGTGAGGATTGATTCTATTGGCCGAATCCAGAGAGCCATCTGGAAGCCCGTCGGTAATTGGCTTATGAAGCTGACTCGAGTGCCTCATGGTCCCCCCAGAGCATCTTCACGCAGTTCCAGCACAGTCGGGAGAGGGCGCTCCCCTCGGACAACCTGCGCCATGCCCTGGCTGAGACCTTCAAGGACGAGCGACGCTTCCAGCTGGGCCTAATGGACGACGCGGCCGAGTGCTTTGTGAGTCCGTCTCTCCCGCCGTGCCGGCGAGCAAGCCGAACACTGCCCCTCGGCAGCTGGTCTGGGGAGCTGGGTCGTACTGGTTCAGGGCAGTCTCAGCCAGAGGGCGGCCCACTTGTGAGATGGAGTGTTCTGGCCGGGACTAGCGATGGTTATCACTGCGTGTTATGCAACCGACATGTTGCAGCCCCTCTCTGTCGCTCTTACCAACCCTGTGAAGGCACAAGTACAAAGCCACTATAATGGCACTAACTGAACACTTTGTTTTTAATGATCCCTCCAAAGATCCCAAGTAAGCATTCACAATGGTAATAAACTTTTTTCATCAAAGTTTGGTATTGGGGTTACCATGGAAGTATTGAATCTGAGACCAATTGTTTATGTAATTTTTTTTATTAAATGTAGTGCCTTGTACTTGTCTTAGACAGAAATCACTAACAATGTGGCAAACAAAGTATCACAGATTCTTTTAGAGCCCAGCATATATGTGGCACCTGTTTCTTTCAAACCTTTATCTCTGACAAGGACAGGTGACATTTTTTTGCTACGGTTTCCATGGTAACTTTAAAGCTATGCTGTTTGTTTTTTTTTCGAGGACATCTAGTCTGCAGATGTAGGTCTTCCCGTTATTCAGTTGTTCTGATCTGTCTATCCAAACCATATTGGAAGCCACCATTGCAATTACACAATTTTTTGAACAGGGTATAAAGAATGTTCTCGCGGGAAACTTGTGGGGATCTCGCACGCAGACAAATTGTATCATCACTGTTGCCGATCCGTTGCTCTGCTGCTGGAAACAGGCCTGCTTTGTATGAAAGAAAAAACAATATTGGTTTAATCTGCAGAGGCTGAGTGTGTTTTAGGGGACTGTCAATAAAAGTTAACTCAGTGAGTATTATCGACTGACCTGCATGGAACTGTTCAGCTGGGTGCACCATTGCAGTAATCCCCATCATTTCATTTCCCATTATGACAAAACAAAAGTAGTCTTAGTCATTTTTATTGTAGCTTTGACATCACTTAAAGGAATCACAGAACAGAAACCCTAAATCTCACTGACATTTGTTTGGGTTAACCGACTGGTAAAATACCGGCCTTTTTCAATATAACTAATACTCTTTGTAAAAAGCACTCCAGGATCTTTTGGAACAAGACCATCAGATCGGTCTTGAAAATTAAAATGTCAGAGCCGAGATAGTATTTAAATCCTACAACGATTTGATGACGGTTTTATGGTAATGATGTTAGGAGTAGAATGTTAGCATAGAGCTTTTGTTGAGCCGTGGGTTTTCTTACTGCCGTGGTAGCAGGATATGTTTTGAAGATAACAGGTGGCTTTAAGAAAGTCTGTCTCTGTTGTCTTCACGCCGGGGATGTGGAGCGTTCGTCGCCTTTGCAGTACGTCGAGATTCGGGGTCATGGACCGGCCTCGAGCCGCTAGCTGATGATTATTTCAGCTGGAATAGCTGTTCTATTGGCTTGAGCTAATCAGCACAGAGTGAATCATTATTGGATTCAAGATAAAAGTCAGGGACCACGTGGTGGAGAGGTAGATAATGACCCGCGTGGGGGAGACAGGTCGCAACGAGGCTGCCAGCAGTCCTAGATGAGCATCCGTGGCAGAACATCATTGTGTTTATATTGTGTATGGTCTGGAGAATCCTCCATTCTCAGCAGCTTCAATTCAGGAAGGATTTAGGGATTCTTATGCATAAATATCAGGATTAAAGTAGAGGAAGATAAAACAAACACTGCAAAATGTCTCCATCTCCCTTGAACATGCATTCCAGTATACGCTTCTAGGGGGCATATCTTATTATGGAAACCCCTCCTTCAAGACATCTCCCTTACAGTAACTAAGACAGAAAGTAAGTAACTAAATCACAGGGAAGCTCTGGCAATCTGACAGTCTGCCATCATGTGTTTAGAACGAAGTGCAGGCGTCAGGAACATCTGTCTGATCATTACGGCTCTTCTCTTCAGACCCAAAGCGAAGCGCATTCAGAATGACTTACTAAGCAGGTTTAGCTCCCTGGCAACGCAGTTGGCTGAACGCACAGAGCTCTGGATACCACTCCTTTTCTGGAAAGCGTAGCTTAAGCTGTTTGTTAGGCTACGGGGAGCCGTGAGGGACAATCACAAGTTCTGCGCAGGCTTGATGAGGTTGTTCTTTGCATTTGAGAAAGGAGACCTGTTTTCACTTGCTAATTTATTTCCACCATGCTTCATTTCTAGAGCAGATAATTAATCTTTTTGAAGCCGAAGTATTTATTTGGGTAGCTGAGAAATTCCCAGCTAATGGAATTAAATGCATTTATAGCCATGGCCAAAAGTTTTGATAATGACACAAGTACTGGTGTTCAAAAAGTTTGCTGCTTCAGTGTTTGTTGATCTTTTTTTGTCAGATGTTTCTGTGGTATACTGAAGTATAATTACAAGCATTTCACAAGTGTCAAAGGCTTTTGTTGACAATTGCATTAAGTTTATGCAAAGAGTCAATGTTCGCAGTGTTGGCCCTTCTTTTTCAAGACCTCTGCAATCCCCCTTGGGATGCTGTCAATCAAAATCTGGGCCAAATCCTGACTGATGGCAGCCCATATTTGCATAATCAATGCTTGAAGTTTGTCAGAATTTGTGGGTTTTTATTTGTCCACAATCCTTTTTTTAGTTTGGACAGCCCCAAACAATCGGAAAGGGGATTCATCAGAGAAAATGACGTCACCCCAGTCTTCAGCAGTCCAATCCCTGTACCTTTTGCAGAATATCAACCTGTCCCTGATGTGGCTTCTTTGCTGCCCTTCTTGACACCAGGCCATCCTCCAAGTCTTCACCTCACTATGCATGCAGATGCACTCACACCTGCCTGCTGCCAGTCCTGAGCAAGCTCTGCACTGGTGGTGCCCTGATCCCGCAGCTGAATCAACTTCAGGAGGCAGTCCTGGTGCTTGCTGGACTTTCTTGGGCGCCCTGAAGCCTTCTTCACAACAATTGAACCTCTCTCCTTGAAGTTCTTGATGATCCAATAAATGGTTGATTTAGGTGCAATCTTACTAGCAGCAATATCTTTGCCTGTGAAGCTATTTTTGTGCAAAGGAATGAAAATTGCACATTTTTTCTTGCAAGTAACCATGGTTAGCAGAGGAAGAACAATGATTTCAAGCACTATCCTCCTTTTAAAGCATCCAGTCTGCTATTCTAACTCAATCAGTATGACAGAATGATCTCCAGCCTTGTCCTCGTCAACACTGTCACCTGTGTTAAGGAGAGAATCACTGAAATGATGTCAGCAGGTCCTTTTGTGGCAGGGCTGAAATGTTCATTTTCATGGCAAAAAGGGACTTTGCAATGAATTGCAATTCATCTGATCACTCTTCATAACATTCTGGAATATATGCAAATTGCCATCTTAAAAACTAAGGCAGCAGACATTGTGAAAATTTATATTTGTGTCATTCTCAAAACTTTTGGACACGGCTGTACAATGAATGCATTTTAAAATGGCCTGGATTTACAGTTTGCTAGCCAAATTGCTACCTCAGGTCATGCTTTCAAAATGGAATGTTTCATAATTCCTTTTATTGGATAATCAGTATTCAATCCAAGATGATGGAAAATAGATCTTCGTCACAAAGAAAGAAGCAACTGGATACATTTTGCTAATCTGAGTGTAAAAACTGTTTTGGTGAAATAGCATAAAAATGTGCTCATCATATTCCCATAATATGGGTTGTGTTTATTATTGTGTTTTAGGAGAACATTCTTGAGAGGATTCACTTACACATCGTTTCTGACATTGGCATGGAAACCTGTACATCAAAGTCCTGCATCACGCATCAGAAGTTTGCCATGACCCTCTATGAACAGGTACGATTACAACAGGGGACCGGTCTTTGTGCATTAATAAACAGTCCAGATTTAGTATTTGTATGTTTTGGATTGATAATTGTGACATAAAATGCTGTTTAGGTGGCTAATAATATGAAAAACAATTATTTCTGATTTTTTCAAACTCAAAATGCCAATGAAATGTCATCGACCATGGCAAATAGACCAAATACACTGAGAATAGACCATAGACCAAATGTCAAGACCATGGCAAATAGACCAAATACACTGAGAATAGACCATAGACCAAATGTCAAGACCAGTCATAGACGATAGATTAAAAGATATACATAGATTAAAATATTGTAGAGTGAAATTTTAGTTCATTTTTATGCATCATTATATTGTGATGCTGCACAGCATGTAGACATATTCCGAGGCAAAATTCCTGAGGATTATAATGATTTTTTTTGCCTTTCTGCTGCCATGTCTAACATGTATTTTTAATTATTGAAATTTGTTTATTTTCTGCCTTCATATTCGTATTTATAGCAACTCTTCATCAATCTTTCATTTATGCAGTACAAGGTCACAGGGATAGACTATACATGTATCTAATAGAGGCAGTGTGTGTTTGAGAGAGTGGGAGAGACAGCGAGAGGGAGAGAATCACTCTGGATGGTTAACAGAATGAGATTATAGGTGAGGTTGGCAGGGAACGGCGGGTTCTGGGGCCATGGGATTTTCTTTTCAAGAGTGATGGGGACATGACAGGTACAGGGTCACCACACACACACACACACACACACACACACACAAACATAAACATGAACAAAAAATGGGCTCTTTACATAACCGAGGAAAACATTAACATGAATGACTCCAGGGACGGTGCACAGTTCCCGCGATGTTGGTATATTCCGAGTCATTCACACACTTAATTCAAAGAGTCACTAGTCAATGTGCCCTGAATCTTAGACCACAGTGGCAACATTATAGCATTTGCCGACTGAAACAGTCTACGTGAGAAGACTGCAATGAAACTGAAACTAAATAATGTCAAGTGGCACATGTGCTAAAATGCAAACAGCACATGTCCAACTCAAGTGGTTAACGTATACACTGTGAGCGCACTCCCATCTCGAGTCATCAGTCACTGTCCTTATGCAAAAGAAATGGTTTTTGTGGTCATTCTGCAAACAATGAAATGGCACTCAAACTCCTCCTCTGAGCGCGACCGTAGGCCATGAATGGGTGCAAGTGCAGATCTGGGTAGAACGTGTGATCCAATTATTTTATCTGAATAATATGAATAATTTTAAATTGCTTTGGATAATATATTTCAGGCATGTCAAATTCTAACAAATAAAGAGCTGTTATCACTCAAGGTTATAAAGGGAATGATGCTTGACGATTAAGGTTTATTACTGTTATGGGAAGTTGATGGGAAGTTTTGTACTAAAATGGATGTACCTTTACATTTTATTTACTCAGCAGATACTTTTATCCAAAGCGACGTACAATTGAAAAAGCAGGGTCAGACAGTCCCAGCAGGGATGGGGGTTAAGGGCCACGCTAAGGGACTCAACTGTGAAATCACTCTGCTCAGTGGTATAGGAGAGAGTTTGATATTGACAATGTAATGATTTATATGTAAAGGTCTGTTCATCGTGTGGATGAATGAAGCCAAATTAAATACTGAGGGGGACACGACCCCGATGGTTCGTAAGCCCCATCTGAACCGGCAACCATCCAATCACCGGCACGCAACCTAACCTGCTGAGACACCTCCCCCTTGTAAACCTCCTGTTCCCTGCTGTTCCCAGCATGCAATAACGCACCTTTATCTTTCGACGGTCCCCATCAGTCCGTGTGCCGCAGCTGCGGGGCGTCCTCGGACCCGCTGCCGTTCACGGAGCTGGTGCACTACGTCTCTACCACAGCCCTCTGGTAGGCCTCGTTTCCCCTTCTGTCGCGCTGCCCCCTAATGTACCGCTGGCCTCAGCGACAGCCACACGCACACCGCTCTCTCTGCATTCCGGCCTCCCAGCCAGCAGGTGGAGCGTGTGTTGGAGAAGAGCGAGAGACTCCGGCCCGACACATTTGGGGAGCTGCTCCAGGCGGCCAGCACCACCGGGGACCTCAGGAACTGCCCGGTAAATCGCTGACCCGCACACACGAAGTCCTTCACCTCCGTTAGAGATTTTCGGTGTTCTCAGCAGTCACACACTGGCCTGTTTTACCTTTTTAGATCAGTTCCATGGACTGACCAAACTCTTCTTTTATAAACATGGATGGCTTTTGGTTCAGTGCCTGAGTGCTACAGACTCCTGCTGGCCCTCTGGGCTGAGCTCAATACCCCGTTTCCATACTGACCTTATTCAGCCGACTGTTTACATATCCTCCCGCCAACCTGCCCAGCGTCATGGAGCCCGGCAGCGGAAACACAAGAAGCAGTTCGTAATTGGAGGGTTTAGGCCTAGCTGAGAGCAGCATCAAGCTCTTTTGCCATAGCTGTGATCTGACGACGCATAAGCTCCCTGTAGGGAGAGCTGGCCCGTCGTGTGTTGCTATATATAACAGTCAGCCGTCTCCCTTGGCAACCAGAGCATGCTGCTCTGATACCACTGTCTGGCGCGAACACTTAGCGGGTCCGTCCGCGAGACAGTACCAGCGCCGCCCGCCACGAGACCCTCGTGATAGCCCGGAGCGGAGCACCTTGCTGGAACATAAAGTATCGCCAGGCATTCCTGCTGCTATGGCGTCCTGACTGTAACCCGCACGTTCCGTGTTAGCAGATCTCGCAAATCCAGGAGTGGGATACGGGCAAAATGTAACCAGGAGCAAATTAACTTTTACCGTGATGATCAGATCAGAAGAGAGATGTTTGCATTACGGATATTCTAAGGCACTGTTGAAATATACCAGTACGCTTTTTCCCTGCCTTTTGCATGCAGTATTTTGTGTTTTGAATATTACATTACAGTATAAATCAGTTCCAGAGACTGTCTTTCATCTTTTCGAGCCAGGCTTTCTTAAGTAGGATCCTTATAGCCTGTATGTGCATTAAAACCAACCACTTAAAGAATTTCCCCGGGAACCTTAATCTTAAAGATGTCGTCCTTGCCCACCTAGTAGCCATTGGATGCCGAAAATGTCCCCCGTGACATCATCATGCAGATTTACCACACCGAGAGGATATGTGACCATTTGTATTGTTACCCTTTATATGGTTTTTTTTTTCTCCCTTTTGAACATCAGAGCAACTGTGGACAGAGCATCAGAATCCGTCGCGTGCTGATGAACTGCCCAGATATCGTCACCATCGGCTTCGTGTGGGACGCCGAGCAATCCGACCTGACGGAGGACGTCATCCGATCACTGGGGCCACACCTGAGCCTCTGTGAAGTAAGGGGAGGACTGATCTGTGTGCCCTTCCTCGTCCTGTATCACATGGGCGTGTGCTGATGGTGTGAATGGCGTGTCACACGTAGGGGTGGAGCTTAGAGAGACAACCAGTATATCAGAAATGGGAAAGAACGGATAAGAAACTCATGTTCACCAGCAAGGTAAAAAGTCAGGTTACAAGGGTTTGAATATAACCCCCTAAAAAATTTTATATCCGAGAAAATGGGAACTCCCATTGTTCCTTGTAATTGTAATTAACCTCTTTTATTTGTAAACTGTGTTGATTGCAGTTGGATTACATGTTAGACTCTTAGTTTAAATATAAATACGCTCACATTTGGGACTGGGACCACGATACTGTAGCCGTCCATCAGATCTATATACTGAATTTCAGTACAAGTTAGATACGAACAGCGGCTCGATCAGGTAACTGGATGTGAGGCTGTATATATTTGTACTTTTGGTTGTTTGTTGTGTTTCTTTGAGTAAAAATACTACTTTGAATGTTTGATTCTCTAGGCTGTAGGGTGATTTGTCCATCTGCCCAGGGTAATGAGCGACCTGACCCAGGCTGAGGAGGACGCAGGGCTGGGGAGCATCGTGGATGGGATGCCAGGATACTCACTCACATACCTTGGGCAGTTTATACCAATTAGTCAAACTAACTGGCAATATGAAACCCAGAACAGCACTGGGAGAACATGCCATCTTACACACATCCCCACAGAGTGTAGCTTGAACTCTCATCCTGAGGCAGAACCCCAGGGTGACTAATTTCTCAGTAAAACCTCTGCTGCCTTGGTAGCCTTTATTTCCTGATTCCACTTGATCCTTTCCATCATCCGCTATGCTCGAATGCACTCATGGGAGTGCTGTCTGAAAATTCTCCAGTGGATCTCTTTTGGGTCCTTCCGAAACAGCTCCTAGCATAATTCTCATGCATGTGCCCGTTTATGGAACAAATCCAATTAAAGACTATTCCGGAAGACATGAAGCTTAGCCCTGACGCCCATCAGCTTGGGATTTGGTGCGACGTGATCTCCCAGGTTCTCCTGCACACAGCTCGGGGACACAGTGTTGGTAAGAAGGCCCCTCGTTAACCGGCCCAATCTCCCTCGCAGCTTTTCTGGCGCGTGGCGGACGAGAACGGCAGGCGGACCGAGCTTCTCCTTGTGGGAATGATCTGCTACTCCAGTAGACACTACTGCGCCTTTGCCCACCACACCAAAACATCCCGCTGGGTCTTCTTCGATGACGCCACGGTGAAGGAGGTGAGTATGAGACGGTCGGATGAGGTGGTGCCTTTCATAAACCGAAGGGCATACCCATGAATCGCTGCGAATCATTGTTACGGTAGTACACGTGTTCTTCAACTGCCCTTTAAAATGCCTTAGAAAAGCAAAACCCATTACCTAACATAATCTAATGCAATTGACAAGAGCTGACAAGAACAAATGACTACAGTGAAGCGTAGGAGTATGTTCTGTGCATTTTAGATCAGAGCCCGGTACTATTAGGTTGTACTGCATGTGCAGCATGTTTACCACTTTATGCTGGGCTTTACTCTCCGTGTTCACTGCTTAGGTCAATCACGATTAACACCTTTTTATAACTGCAGCACCACATGTTCTCCCCGTGTTCCTGGGTTCATAGCCCGGTGATGTAGCTTCCTCCTGCAGTCCAAAAACATGTGGTTATGTTAATTGGTGTCCCGAAAATGTTCAGAGTGTTCCCTGGCTCCTGCCTTGAGCTTCCCGGGACAGACTCCAGGCTCATCTGCAACCCTGGGCTGGATAAGCAGCTCTGATATATGGATGTTTTCAGCAATCTGGCAGACAGAAAAGATCTGGTAGAATGAGTGTGAGGCATTAATATTGCTAATATATTCATCTTACAAGCTCAGTAACACTTAAAGAATATGTCACTTTTGGGTGAGTAATTAATATTGTTTGCAGGATTATTTTTTTGGTGCTTTTAGGCATTGAAAGTGTTGGTTTGATGTGACGTATGTTGTTGGGTGTAAGTCTTAGGCAGTCAAAGAAATTGATGTTTATCTCCACATCTTTGTTTTGTCTGCCAAAGTCTGTCAGCTGAGCCATTTCGACACCTCACCTATGGTCACCCCAATATTTGCCGTAACCATTCGTATTTTTTTGACTCAACTACTAGCACACCTTGTTCGGCGAATCAATACATCATTGAGTTATTTGACTAATTAAATGGATTAATTAAATGAGCTGGTGGAATGGTTGAGGAGTGTTTTGGGATCTGATGCCGAGCTTATCTATCCATGCATCAAGAAATTCTTATTAGTTTGTATTGTGTTGCTTTTAATCTGCGCATTGTTTGTTCTAATGTTAAATTGTTTTTCTCTGATGCAGATGTACACTTACTACCCAGATAAATAGCTTGAAACATTTTCTTTGATTGCCTAAGACTTTTAAATACACTTAAATACACTTGTGTGTATTTTGAATCATCATAAGTGTCCTTGGCTTTGTAGGTCGGCTCCAAGTGGAAAGACGTGGTTTCTAAATGTATCCGAGGTCACTTCCAGCCACTCCTTCTGTTCTATGCCAACCCCGAAGGCGGAGCCGTCTCTACGGAGGACGCTCCCCGACAGACCACCGTCTGGTCCCACCGCAAACTCCCCGTCAATGGAGAAGCTATGGGTGAGCCTCCTGTTCGGCTCCTTGAAGGTTGAAAATGTCGTCTTGGTTTCTAGCTGCAGTTACAGTAACCTAGCTAAGAAATCCACTGTGCTAAGGTGTACAAACAGTCACAGTGAAGTACGGGGGGACAAGTCTGGCTTCATTACTTCTCTGCTCCCTGCAGTCCTCATTTGGGTTCCTGCATCCAGTCCTGTTTGTGTCTGACCCTTCTGTGAAGTAGCATACAGTCGGCGATTCATCATACTTAAAAGATCGAAACTGTATGCAAGTAGCGATTGATGTTATCTGAGTTTCCCGTTAAAGTTTGTCAGAAATACCGAACCATCTCATCTTCTCTGGGAAACTCGAAGATTAATGGCCATGAAACATTCGAATGACAGTCCTTTCCATTGTCTTTCATTGGCCAAGATCTTTAATTTCAAAGAATCCGAGTTGAACTTTCACTTTCATTTACACATTGACATTTTACACTTGAATATATTTTCCCATCAATGTGCTTACAGACACAATTCAAGTTCTTTAGACAGGGGTCTGATGTACAGATGAGAACCTGTGGATTCCTTTCAAAAACTTTGCGGTACTACTGGGTTCTCCTCTTTGCCAGCAATTAATTGAACTGACTGCCAGTTCTGATTTCATGCCTAACATATCTTTAGCTGGGGGATTATGTTAGCTTTAGCCGCTTGGCTACCGGGGGCCCTGTTGAAAGAAACAATATCAGCATCTTGGAAGTGACGTCAGCTCCTTACGCTAATGTTCTGCTGAAGGTGAAACCCTACCGTTGTCCTCACATACCCCCGATCCACCTCAGCTTTCTCGGGGAGGGGTTGGGCGGTTTATAGATAGAAAACAGGAAACAAATTTCTCTCTTTCAACGAGAATAGGCCCCCTTTAGGCTAACGGAAATTTCACTGAGGACTGGAGTACAGCTCTTCAAAGCCCCTGTGCATCTTAAGAGTCTGTTAGGCGAATTACTGATTGATAATGTAATAATGTGTTGTTTTCAGGTGCACCGTTGGTTATTGTGATTTATTTAGCAAAACTCTTATGTACAAATCTGTTATAATGGGACAAGCAGTGCTTAATGACAGCAGATGAATGTTTTTCCAAGTAACTTAAGTGAATGACTCACTCTGCCTTCTATATTTTGATAACCACCTGCTGGCTGAGCTGCCCCCCCCCCCGATACACGCACACACCCACACACGCTCCGGATTGCCCTGGCTTCCAGCTCCCTCTGGCAGGGACCCCCCCCCCACACACCTTTACTGTCAATGTCACTCACAGAAATATGCGGGACTAGAACTGCCCGCTTAATGAATATGTAAAAACAGCGCACTCAGTAGCAGAGCAGATCATTACTTATGACCAAAGAAGGAAAGAAAAAAAAAAAAACACTCCCAGCTCCGTACATCTCGCTGTCCCTTCTTAATTAAGAGAATAGGAGCCTGGAGCCTGTCCAGGACGCGCGGCCGCCAGGCTCCTTATCGATGCCAGCGCAGTCTACCTCGTTTCAGCTCATTCCGTTCAATTTATTTTTATTTTGCACTCTTAAAACATAGCCGTCCCCGGGAAGCTCTGCGTAAAAATCCAACAACGATGTGACGGGTGCGATTAAAATTAATCGGAACCTCACAAGTAGTCACAGAAGCAATTAAAATCGGTGTAATTAAAAACGGTTTGAATTGCATATGGTCGGGAAGGAACCATTGCTGTGCCCAAAGGTACTGCATGAATTCATTTCAAGGTGCGCCTTGGGGGGGTCTTTTGAGTAGCTAGGAGCCGTGGGGTAGCTGTCTGCCCCGGCTAAATGCGGACGAGGGTCAGTCAGCAGGTCTCAGCACGTCACTGAGCGACTATATACACGAAAGCCTGGCCTTTCTGGGCGAGCGTCCCCTCGTGTGAGCCCCCTGCTGTTCGCCGAGGGGTGCTGCAAGTCAGAGCCTGATACCACAGAGAGAACCTTTAATTTACACTCTTTATGAATCATCATGCAGTGTTATTGGTTAAATAATTCAAATCCTGGGGCTTGCCTGTGTTTATATACCTCTATTATATATAATATTCTATAATCTCACCTATCAATTAGGTTATAAGAAATTGCAATTTACCTTCTTTATATTTCGTTAATAAAGCTCTGGAGGTATATTATTTGACATTTTTGGCATTTTAATTACGGCCACAGGAATATTATGAGTGCGATTACACATTTGCCTTAACGAGAAAGGAAATTACTGGCCGCACTGAGGTGGCCCCCTGCTGGCTTTGAAAAGGTTTTTTTTATTTTCGCAAAGAATGTTCTAACTGGGATGAAACGAGGTGAGCGGAATTAGGTTTCACCGTTCCTGTTGCTGCAGCGGACACCTCCGGGGGTTTCCGGAAAGCCGGGGTGTCACATATTTACACCGTCTGGGTGTGAAGGGGCCTGCTCATCATCTACTGCATGCGAGGAGCGTTTAGCGGGGCCAAGGAGGAGCGAAGAAAGACCCGTCTGAGAATTAACGGCCCCCTCTGTCCTGCAGCGAAAGCTCCTCCCACTAGTCCCAAAAGAAAACTAAGGGAGGGTCCCAAGGAGTGTACTCAGAGGCCGGGGGAGGTACGGACGCCACACCCTCAGAGAAAGGAGCTCACAAGGGGGCAGAGAAGACTAGACTCCCTGGCCCAGCGAGGTACGAGCCACCTGTAGGGATGTTCGTGATGGTCAGGTCAAGGTGGGTTTTTTTTTTACAGCGCACACAGGACAGGAAAACGCAGCACACTACGCTAGCGCATATTATCTGAAGAGAGAAGAACGTTAGCACAGGTCGCTGGACATCCATGATCACCTATAGGAAGATCCTCAGGAGTTGTGTCTAAGGACCTGTGTCTGAGCAAATCAGAGAACAAACTACGGCTCTGCTACTATTCTGATATATAGAGTGTAACATCAGGAAATGTTTGCTCTGTGCATTGCAGTTTTTTTGTGTATCTCATTCATCCATCCATCTTCCAACTCATTATCCAGTACAGGATCCCGGGGGGGCCTGGAGCCTGTCCCAGGCAGCATAGGGTACAAGGTACAGGTACATCCTGGACGGGATACCAGTCCATCACAGTGCTCACATAATTCATATCTCAGCAAAACCGATCTGGTCTGTATACCTTGTTAAGCACTTTTTATAGTACGCTTTACATTTATGGATTTCACCTCGGTCTGGATGCCACTTCGTTGACCTTTGGTGTTTTAACGTTACGGATTTTGGCTCAGTATGGATGGCACATTTTTGACCTTCGGTGTTTTAACGTTACGGATTT
>JAOYFF010000051.1:2575486-2603163 GCA_025773925.1 Cryptomyrus ogoouensis
ACGTTACGGATTTTGGCTCAGTATGGATGGCACATTTTTGACCTTCGGTGTTTTAACGTTACGGATTTTGGCTCAGTTTGAATCTTACGTGAGCTTACCCGTGATAATGCCCCTCTGTCCTGGGTGCCCCATAGCCCATGCCCCTACATAACCCAACATTTGGGAGGAAAGCTACAGAAGCAAATTACTTGTGACACACGACCACCCTGATGCTAGCTGCCACAAAGCACCCCGGACCGCGTTTGTCCTGTTGCCATGGAGATGCTCCTCTGACACAACCTCACCTTGACATGAGCTGTCAGGACCGGGTCACATCCTGCGGAGAACTCGTCCTATATTCTGACACTACAGTGTGCCGAAAGTCAGCTTTTCCCGACCAGTAACACACCGGGACCAGTGTGTGCATATAAAATGTCAGGCAGGAAATCTGCCAGTAACTTGTGAGGTATAATATAGCTGCATTTTTAAAAGAAATATCATCTTCAGCGATGCATTATCCCTCTTCCACTGGGTTGCAGTGATTGTAGAAACACCAGTTTGATGATTCATGTTTTGTTGGACAGTGGAAGCCAGATCATCAAGAGGACACCCTCAGAAAGATAGTGAGAATATTCAGACATCATATACAGATACGGGAGCAGAAACCAAATCTACAACCCAGGAGGTGTGAAGTCACTGAGTCACCATACCACTGTGCCATCGAGAGGTGCTGCTTTTGATTATGGGGAAAGTGCTGGAAGATGTCGATGAGATGAAAGGGTGGAGCACAGCCAGTGAGTTGTGATGGGAAGTGTCTGATCTGGGCGGGGCTACCATGTCGCAGCAAAGGAAACCGCCCCCTTTGCCCGTATACGTGATGTCGGTGTGATTCAAGGCTGGCAGACGGGAGCCTCATCTGATGCTGCATAAAAGAGCTCAGTCACAAGGCAGGTCTGTTTAGTCACACGTCGCCGAGACGCTTTCGCGGATCGTCGTCGTTTCTCTGATTTGGCTCTCGGACGTGTTTTCCCGGACTGCTCCCGTTAATCTGATTAACCGCGAATTGGCGCCAAAGGGCCCTGTGCTCCGAGGACTTCTGGCGGGGCTATAAATATGTGCGCTGAACGTCAGCTGGCATCAGTCAGGGCTCTGCTCCAGGATCTGGGCGTGCGGTAAAACCCAGTAACGTCGACGAAATCCTGCCTTGCAGCGCGTTAACTGCCTGCCGGCATTAACAAACTGCTGATGTAACTAATCCATAAATGACCCGCACCAACCCTATTTTTGCACTTTAAGTACCGTGAAAACCATCCCCCCGGTCACTGCTGCTGGATGTTACACCAGGGTCCTGGGTGGAACGCTGCTTCAATCCACCACATACCTGTATATGGCTGGTATGACAGTGAAGCCCATTTGACTTGACTAGACTTGACTTTTGAAGTTTGCCGAAGAGATTTTTGCTTCCGCTGTTAAAATTCTGATGGCAGATGCCTTGAATCTACAGAAATGCGTAATTGGTGATTTAGTTCGACGCCATGGTGGGTCAGAGGAAGAGGAGCAGGTGCGAGGGGATGGCACGAGCCTCGACAGTGTGACTACACCTTCCTCCTCCTTAGGGTGCCCCCCCCCCCAACCTCCTCCCACCAAGTGCCAACTGTGATTCATCGTGACCTTGACAGGTTCTCGCTGAACCCCCGGGTAGCTAGCAGGAGGCCAGCGGAGAAGAAATCATGACGAGGCAAGGAGAGGCCCCCGACAGCCAGCCCTGTGCCCCCCCCACCCCCCCCGCGCAGCAGCTATTAGCCGCACAGCGGCATGTGGGGGGATGTGATGCTGTGTGCCAGGTCCACTTGGCATTGCGGGCTGGCATGGCGCTGCCCCGCGGACAGACATGACACAGGCAAACGCAGGCAGGCGCTAACGCTAAACGCACCTAGAGATCCCGGAATGGCTGGTTCAGGTAGCTAATTTCAGTGCCGAGGCTCAGCGTTCAGTTCTCAAGGTTATTTAACATGTGAAACTGCTTTCCTTGACTGTATGGCACTGGGACCCTGTACTGGATAAATTGTTATGGAAGATGAATGGATTTACAGTATAAATTGGTAGCTTGAGGTTGACCTCCACCTCCAGGGCTGTGCGTTTGACTGATTATACGGAATTCCCCCATATCCCCAGGGCATTCTCGTTTACTCTCCCTGCTAGGGTTGCTTCCCCGTGAATGTGTGTTAGTGTGTGAGTGCCTGCCCCTTGGCAGACTGGTGTCCCATCCAGGGTGTCCCCAGCTTTGTGGCCCTGGGCAATAGACTCCACACTTCCTGCCAAATCTGTGAACCTTGGGGCAGACTTTTTTACGGATGTATGAAACACTGTGTGTCAGGGTAATTACCGTTAAAGAAAACAAGGACCATAAGAAATGGTTTTTGTAGGCTGACATAAAATAAGATGGAAACATAAAATAGAAAACCACAACTAACAAAAACTATAAATATTGCTTCCAAAACTAACTGAAATAAATAATAAACATTCAGTACTTATTGTGTACTTAAATACTTAAAGTAATGATTTATATTTAATTACCGTTAATAATACTCGAAACACGTTTTGCCCCGTTTGAGGGCATTACTTGCATTGTGTTCATGAATAATTCTCTAAAGATTAGACATATTGAACTTGACGTCTGTCCTTTGAAATAAAATTACTAAAATGTAAACTAATCTAAAAAATCATTAAAATAAAATTTAAAATAAAAAATAATAAAATGATTCAGAAAAACTAAAACTAAACTGGATCTCAAGTGAAAATTTAACGTAATGTAAAACTAAATAAAATAAAAAGAAGCCTCCTGATAACTCAGTTTCATAACGGCATCCTCTGCTGCGATCACATTTAGATGCCTTCTCCGAGAAGATACACCCCCGCTGCACCTCCCCCCCGGAGAATGCGGGGCACCAGCAAGCCGGACCCAGGTCACATGGTATTCAGGCCAAAGGGGCCCCTCGTCTTGAGAGAACACAGCACCAGGGCCAGCCCAGCGAGTCCCACATACACGGAGCACCTCCCGGTGGCCACGGCCGGAAGTGCGATGGTGAGAAAGGCCACGCCCGGAGCCGACCCTGGAGGCCGGTGCGGGAGGTGCTGAATGTGGACAGCGTGCTGAGTGAACTGGAGCGGCGCGAGCAGCAGCAGCACCGGCCACGGCGCCGGCTTCCCGGCCCGGCTGTGGTACACTGCGAGCGAGAGCGGCCCCGCGCCAAGGACGAGCGCCGGCCCAACTGCCTCATGACCATCTACGAGGATGAGCAGAGGCAGGAAACTGCAAGCCACAGCTCTCTGGAGTCGGAGAGCAGGGCCGGTCCGGACAAGGAAGGCCCAGAGGGGAGGGCCAACCCCAAACTGCGGAGCAGTTCCTGGGCAATCCAGCGCACCGAGTCCGGGTATGAGAGCAGCGACAGGCTGAGCAGTGGCTCCACAAACCCCGACTCTCCGGGCGTGGAGAACTTCACGCCAAATGAGCTGGCTGGGGTCACTGAGGACCAGCCGGCAAGGTAAGAGTCAGGAACTCTCCAGAACTTCCTGGGACTTTTCTCCATGTTTCATACGTCTTCTGTCTAACTTTGCTCCGTGGGCATTTCAACAAATAGTTGGCCTGTTGGTGACCCCTGTCTGGACACAGCAATGGTTAACACTTGGTAGTCAATGTCATTATTTCAGTCCAGAACGAATTGGGCTTTAAAATATGAAGTATATGGATTGCGGTAGAGGCGTCCATCCCCTTCTCAGAAGGATGAGAGCCTGCTCATCTATGGACTGGCACATACACTGAGAGACAGACCACCCTCCCAAACTGCAGACCCACACACTAGCGCCTCCTGGCTTCAGAGCAGGCACAGCACGGGCCCCCATTGTGTCATGTTTAGTTTCGTCTCAGCGGACTGGGAACTCTTCCTTTCAGGGGCGGGGGCTGTCACAGCAGAGCAGAGCAAGAGAAGACGGACATCCTGCCTTCTCCCACATTTCCCGGTAAGACGCCCAGAGTCCTTACGGCTCGCTTTGGTGAAATCCCTCGACCTCGATTCTCATCATATTCACAGCAGGGGGGAGGGACAGCCAGAGCTCGTTTTTAAGCACCTGAGGCTACTTACCGAAGAGATACAGCGTGTTCGTCAGCAAAGAGTTAACTAGGCTAATTCAGTGAAACCTCTAATTTTCTCTTACTTTCATGCTTATAAAAATAGGTTAGCTGAGTTTTAGTAACATGGCAACAAAAGACGCAGTATACTATTTAAAATGTTTCTGCTGGCTGAACTGTTTATCTAACTCAGGTTCAGATCAAATGAAATAGGGACTGTAAATATTCATAGATCACAGATATCTGAAAGTTTTGTTTATCCCTGTGTTTCCCGTAGAGTATTACTTAACCTTTGTTTAAATTGTTTTTGTTTGTTATTTAGGTAATGCCTGATCGCTTGCAGCTATTATTAGGCGTAGGTAGCGAGAAATGTTCGTTTCATTAGTGTTTTCGATTTGCATCTGATAGACACTCACTGCGAATTATCAACAAATACTGGTGATGCACTGATCCCTTGGATACTAAAATACCTCCATCATTCAGGGATTTGGCGAGTCATGGGGGGCAAAACCTACACAGGACTAGATTAATCTCTAACCACTATCCCAGTCACGGTTCTGGGGGGGTGGGCTGAGGGAGTGAAAAGCTGATGGCAGCCAGAGCGTACTTGTACTCACAAAGCCCAGGGCAGAGGGGATTAGGCAACCGGTATGTGATTGGATGGTCACGTGATCAGCTGTGTATCCAACCAATCAGCTGTCACGTAACATACAACTTAATAATAAATTTCAGTTCTAGATTTTAAAAGAAACATCTTGTTTATAAGAGCTATTCCTATAAGCAGTACTCTTCCTAATTCATCCTATCGGCAAAAGCTCACATCTGGTCACATCTGGGATGGCCTATGTGCGTAACATAACGAACACTCTGCTGGTATTTTGAATCTTATCAGGCATTTGTACAGCTTGCGGAGGTCCTCTTTGGTCCAGTTTTAATCCCTTTTAAAAGGCAAGCCAAAAAGCTGATTTAAAAACTCACTGCAGCTGTAATCTCTATGCGGGACGTCCCATTGGCTCAGCCCGCCTCCCTCCCCGCCCCCGTCTGATTCGCCGCCCTGTGATCCCCGGGCGTCGGGGTTGATCGCGAGCGCGGTAACGGCCCTCCCCGCTCTCCGTGACGCCAGCCCCAGCCTGTGCGTTTCCAGCAGCACTGACCATATTTAGGACCCCTGTGAACCCAGAGCCAAAATTCCCAGAGGGCAGCTTGCAGCTTTTATCCTTGCATGGACCTCTGGGGTCAGTGGAGGGGAGGGCAGTGGGGGGGGTGGGGGGGATATGCCTATTTATATCGAGTAGGAATCCAGCGTGTGGCCCGATTGGCTTGTTGGCCCAGCAGCCATGACATGCCTTGACTCTGAGAGCTGCTCTCTGCTGCCCCCTTGCTGCCGCCGGTGGAATGGATCTCTGCACCAAACCAGTGGCATTCTCCCTTTATCTCTTTCACTCTCTCCCTTTCACTTTCTCCCTCTTTCTGCCTCTCTTCTCACTCTCCCTTTCTTCTCGACCTCCCTCTCTCTGACTCATCTTCTTTTCTTCCTGTTTCTATCCCTCTTTTCAGATAAATCTGGTTCTTTCACAAATGCCGCAAAGGAAATGGTGCGATATGTATCACGGAGTTAAGCCTTCAAACGCTTGGCTTAAAGTGAAAGTGTCTTTTTTTAGTGAAGGGCAGCTAGGTCAAAAAAAATTAAGTATAACTCCCGCCAGAATTCAACCCAACGAATCGCAGAGCGGGTTTGTTTTCCTGGTCTAATTAATGTATCAGTTTGTGCCATAGGAATTTGCACATCACTTGTGCCAAGGGGATCCTTAATGGGAAGTTTAGCCAAGTAGAAATGTTGACCCATTATTATAACAAGCTATGAGCTTCAGATGTAAATGATAAGGATTCAGAATTTGTCCCAGTAGTGGAAACAATTAATAACACTGAAACTTCATTTCACTCCTGGCTGATTTCTCCTGCCCGCTGCTGGTCTGTTTCCACCAGGAGCTGAGGAAGGTATGATCTCACTCTCACGGCCCCCACGTGTCAGATATCGTAGGCAGTACCCCCGTCCCCCTGCCCCCCGGAAACTCCCTGGAATGGTTTTCATCTCCTAAACAGTTGCGCTTCACTGGATTTTTCTGGGATGTTTGGTGGGGGTGGGGCTGGCTGGGGGGGGGGAGCTGATAGCATTATTACATAATTTGCTTTCCCCAACCGTCTGCCTGGCCAGCGAGGGGGAGGGTGCATCGGAGCACCGAAGAAGGGCCACTGGGGACTAGTGTCGGCCGTGTCGATACGCTGACAGCTCTGTCGATGTGGGTCACCTTATAGCTCAGATCAGCTTTCAGTGCCACACAGGCAGAGGTGGGTAATTCAGGTCCAGAGTCAAGGCCAGGCAAGTTTATTTATACAGCACAATTCAGACACATGGCAATTGAAAATGCTTTACAAAGGCAGAGTGTAAAAATCTAAACCAGGATTTTGCTTCAACCAACCAGTTGAGTATAAAGAGCTGGTTGGCTGAAACAAAATCTTGGTCTGGACTTGTACTCTCTGGACCTATCTCTGCATACAGGTGATGATGGTAACCAATGAACACCTAAACCAGTAATGGCTGCTTTTACACCTTAAATGTGCAGGGTAGCCAGGATTAAGTATGAAGAGTCACAGAGTACTGAACTGGTTGGTGGATGCAAAATCCTGGTCTGGATTTTTACTTTCTGGACCTGAACTATCCACCTCTGTTCCCCAGTTCTCCTGTACGTCATGCTTGTGAAAATGGATTTCAGTTTTCAGAGTTATTCTAACCCTTTACACACAACCAATCCGTCTGTTCAACTTTTAACCTCCAACTAACAGGAAGCAACTGCAACAGGAGCTTTAAATATTTATTCATAAAGCTGACAGAGTACCGAGGCAGGATTCCTCACCGCTCAGCACCAAAGGCTGCATGATCTAAGAGCTCATTTCTGTTTCCCTGGAGTCATCTTTCATTCCTCTGACACGCAGCGGCTCCCTCAGTCAGCAGTGCTGTATTGCAAATTCAGTATTTTAATTTTAGGCATGTTTGAAAATGGAAACGTAGGGGGGCATGACGGATTCAAGAAGACGGGAGCTCTCTGTTCCCACGTGAACGGAGCAGAGTGCTCGAGGGGAGGAGTCTGTAGTGTGATTGTACGCCCATTACACGTCGCATCATTCAGAACCTGCATACATCTGTGAGCATCTATGCTGCCTAGCCAGGAATATTAGTCAACATCACTGACATATAAATGTGTATGGATTTCCTTTAAAGGGGGACATCAGATGAAAACTAAAGGAACTTGCCACCTCCAAGATGCCCACGTCAGCCGGTTTAGTCCAAGTTTAAGGTAAAAAAAAAAAAAAGTCGGAAACTTATTTACGTCGGTGTCAATTTATTTAAAATTATAATCATGACTATAATAATGTGCCCACTACTCAGCCATTAGCAGTCTTCACTGTTTGTTCATTTTAGAATATCAGCCACATGTTTTTATTCTGTTAATGAGCTTCACATACATCAAGCTATTCCGTCAGATGGCTATAAGCCCTAGAAGTATCAGTCCATGAGAATTGGGGGAGATTACTGATTCCTTGCGGTTTGTGTTGGCAGGAGAAAGCCCAGTGTCTCTCCCAGGAGCCCAGAAAGGGCCAGTGGCTCCAGTGGGGAGTCTGCATCTCTGGATGTGACACCGCGTGAAGTGACAGACAGGAGCCCCCTCACGCAGCAGCTGTCCAAGACCAGCAGTTCGGACTGGAACAGCTCGGACGAGCTGACGGGCCCGGCGTCCGAGCAGGAGGACAGCGCCTACCGCTCCAGCAACAGCGAGGCGGCGCCTCCAGAGTCGCCCCACCCGAGCCCAGTGCCCTGTCGCACCTTCCGCCTCTGGCCTGGCGAGCAGAGCCAGCCTCTCTGCTGGCTGGCATCCTCGCCTTCGCTTCCTGGGCGGCGTAGCCGTCAGCAAGCCCCGTTTCCTGAGGACGGCCGGACAGGGTATCGACCCAGGCTGCTGCAGGAGCCATCTCAAACCAGCCCCCGTCCCCCAGCCAAAACCCCCCAGGTCCACTCGCACGCCGCACCGGAATCCGTCTCACGGCAACAACCCGCCGGGTTCACTGCACAGAAGCCCGTCTCCACGGCGACCTCGCCCGACCAGGAGAGGATGGAAATACCCGCGCTTTGCCGTGACCCTAAAGTCTCGCTCACCACCTATTTTTCCGTGGACAACTGCATGACGGACACGTACCGGCTAAGGTACCACCGGAGGCCCCACTGGAAGCCCGCTGCTGACCCCGGGGGCCGCGACCGCGGTGACTCTGCTGACACCAGCCATCCTGCCCCAGCAGAGACTGTTCTGTCCCCAGACCTACCTATAGCTAAGCCTGAAACAGGTAATGATCACCTCAGTGGCTCGTCTACAGCCTTTGCCAGTGCAGTTGTGTTTACGAGACCGTGTTAATCTCATGGTCACGTGATTCTGATTTTCATCGGTGAAGAAGTGTTTACCAGTTGTGTTTACGAGGCCGTGTTAATCTCGTGGTCACGCGATTCTGATTTTCTTCGGTAAAGAAGTGCTACTGCGGATCACACTGACATCAACAGCCTCCCCATGGCCTCAGACTGTCTCCTGTTTCCTTATATCTATGACCGCTGTGTTTCAGGCTTTTCTATCAGCAAACCCACCATAAAATGGAACGCGGTGACCCCTAGAGGGCTGGATGAGCGTGGCTTCTTGTGATGAGAAACACACTGACTGGTAAGTCAACAAATTTCTTCCTGCTAAGTTAGCATCTTTTCAAAAGTTTAACAGACGATCCTCTCCTGTCTCCAGAAATGCTTTAAGGGTAGACAAGTTCTGCATTTAGAGAGGCCGTCCTGTATACTACTGTCATACTGAGCTGTTATTTTTGCACTTGTAGTATTTTATAATCCCAGAATGGCGGCTGTTTCTGAGACACTAGAAACAACAATCACACTACAATTGAAATCTCTTAAATCACATATCATACTCAACCACGCAGTATCTGAATCTCTGTGAGTGATTCTCTATGTATTCAACTTTTAGCCACAGAGCATCAGGTTGATTTGGCTAATGAGCAGGTCTGACAAATAATCTGAGTGACAATCTAGCAGTGCATGATAACATTTTCTTGCTGTCTGTGTGATTTTTTTGCTCATGCTGCATTTACAACTTCTTGTACACACTGCTTAGTTTTCGTACTGCATGGCGTAACGTTTTAAACGCGGCATCAGAAGGTAATGAATGTCCTTCTGTAATCCCTCAGAGATAAAGTCTTTCGCATTCACGTTTCTCGGAGGCGTGGCGCGGAGACCACGTGCCGAACTGGAGGCCAAAGGGGATGAAATAAAAGCTTTCTACGGTTTCGCGTAATAGCGGACGACCTCTGTGAAGCTGCAGGTCGCGCGTGGAGCAGAACATACAGCCCCTGCGGCAAGGTACTACGTCAGGGGAGGAGGGAGAAGAGGAGAGGCAAGGCACTTTGTTATGCATCTTTGGGTTTGTTACGTTTTCAACCAAAAATGGAAAAAGCCAAGCTCAAGACGATTTTTTTTCTAAGCCTAGTAAACAAAACACTCTGGATCAGGGCTAGCTGTGACTCGCGCTTTGTTTTTAAGGTTTACCCGCACTTTAAACTGTCGTTTAAGTAACTAACAGCAGATATTTGCTGTGTCAGTCACAGGAAGCAGTGAGATCCTTCTCGAAGAGCCATAATGAGATGAATTATTTGTAGGATCTAGCTACACATTACTAGAGGGTTAACGAATTGTGTTGTAAAGTACTCCGGCTGGCAGGTCGTGGGGGGTTAAGCTAAACAGCTGAAAATAAGCACATTTTACTATCGCCTTTGGGCGTTTCGTTTAAAGAGCTGCAATGCAAGCAAACAGCAGTAACAACGGCAAAGTTTGACGAAAAGTACACAGTCTCTAAAATCTATATTCTTGTTGCGTAATTCACACTCCTCAGGGAGTGGACAATGGAATGGTCGGCATGATCCCACTAATGATCCCTTTCTGTATGCTCTCTGTTTTGGTTTCTCCTCATTTCCCAGAGTATTCTTGAAGTATAGTAGAGCTTTAAGTAATTTTTTTCACAGCCTAATAAAATATACTGTAGTGTAAGGCTCTTCTCTGTAAATGTAGGTCTTGCTTTTTGCATAAACACAGATTTTACTCAGTATTCAGAAGGATTTGCACAGAAATCGAAGATGCCATAATCTGCGTCCTAAATAAGAAAGACAATTTGAAGTATTTTCCAGGCTGAACTTCAATGAAACGCTGCACCTTTGTTACTTCCTGTCATTTGCGCTTTTGTGTTGCATTATAAGAAGTGCTCAGGCATGAATTCTCTTTATCTCTTTTTTCTTAAATATGTACCTTGTACATTAAATATCCTGTGCCTTTACTTTTTCCATGTACAATAAATTAAAATCTAATTTGTACCATAACTTGTAAAATCATGTACATATACTCGGAAATGCTTTTATATTGTTTATTTATATTGTTTGATAAACTGAATTTTATTCAACATGTAAGTGTGGTGTAATAAATTTTTCTTTACTTAGCATAGCATATTATGACAAGAATATTTTTACTCCCAAAGGAATCTTGTAAAGGTACCATCGAACTTACGGAATTCACTTGGTAAGTAATCGATAAGACAAAACATTACAGCTACCAGAAACAAATACAAGCATTTACACATTTTACGGTTTATTCATTCATTACTTCATTCATTTTCCAGTAACAAATACTGTCCGACGTGGAACAATGAACCATTTTGTTTTTAGGACAATGGAACACCACACAATTGTAAGCCCACAAACAAAGTTTGTCTCATGTTATAATAAAAAAAAAACAAAATTCTAAGTCCTAACCCCTTTTGAAAATCCGTTTGGCGTCCACTCCATCATAGCTGTAGGTCTGAAAAAAGAAAATAGGCATTGATTTAAAAATGAGTCCTTTGATGTGATTGGTGTCATTTTGTTTTCCATATACCTGAAATGTATACTAGTGACACCCGATAACCCAATCAGGGTCACAGTGACTCCAAGCCTATTCCATGGGGAATGGTGACATCCTAGGGACAGACATCCTTCCATAACTAAGTACTATTCACTCACCCAATGGGCAGTTAAGATAGCCAGCCAGCTGACCTGCAGTGGAACCCCCTCAGGGAAAATGTGTGCGCTTTGTACAGAGAGCTAGATGGTGTATCAAGCCCACAGTCCTGGATGTGTGAGTCCGCGACGTTACCAGATGAACCACAAATCTCATTCAATCGCCATGGCCGAGAAATACCAGCGGTGCACCAAGGTAGTTGAGTCTGTGAGGGATTCTCCCCAGCTTTGGATGTAAGGAACTGAATCCAGGCTGTGCACGCTACTGGTGACACACCGGAAGCTTAAGCCAAAGTCTGACCCAGATCCTGATGCCCACCTGCACGAGTTCGTCCCCGCAGATCACTCTCGCGGTGAGCAGCTCTTTCCCATTGTCCTTCCTGGTGAATTTCCCTTTCAGTGTCTCACCTTCCAGAATCCAGGAGCCCTGTCAAGCGACCGAGAGGATCAGCAACCGGTCCGCTGTGGAAAGTCTGACTCGATCATGTGGAACGACTTATCGGAACGCAGGGATTCTGACCGAGAGGATCGATCTCGGTTCAGGTACATCGGGGTCACCATGACCCCGGCTGAATGGCCGCGAACGTAAAGGTTTGCTTACCGAAAGTTCGGTCCCATCTGCTAGGCTGTACTCGAAGGTGACCCCCAGGGTGAAGTCGATCTCCATCGTGCGGAATGTACTGCTCTCCTTCACATGGAACTTATCTCCATTCTGCTGGATGGTGATCTTCAGGTTATCGTGTGCAGCCAATTTCCTCTTCACCATATTGATGCCTGTGACGGACACCCAGAAACTCAGTGTCACTTCTGGACACCCTCAGACTGATCCACAAAGGGCGTGAGTTGTCACATTTCTACACCAGTGAACTGCAAGTGTGTGTTTTTTTCATTCATATGGCATTTGATACATAGACTGTTATATGATATTGTATATTGCAATAGAACGTGGCTTAATCCCAAATAGCAGTGATTAATGAAGCCCTGCAGTGCAACTGCCTGTTATGACGTTGTGGTGATCTACGTATCAGGGACCCCTCGACAACTGATCACAAAGCCTTCCCCGAGTGCATCTCCTTACCCATCTGCTCCATGAACTTGTCATAGTTCTCGCTGTGATCGACTTTCCAAGTGCCGTCGAACGTCATGGCTGCACGTTGTCAGTAGCCTCTGAGTGTCAGAGTGTGTCCTTTTAAACCGTGTTAGCCGTTATCGCATCCTCTTATCAGATCCTATTATCTGCCTGCTGATGTGGCTGTTTGAAGCTCGTTGAGAACGGATCTGCTCCTGGCCGCGGTGACGAAACGCCCGGCCACACACTCTTTTGGGGCCGTGTCTCTTCTTGCCACTTATGACGTGAGCAGCGCCGAGGTCCGCCGAGCATAGCGACGGCTTGAAGGTCCCTCATTTTCACGTACAGGCATTACGCCGTCTCTCAGAAGAATCGAATTGCCCTCGCAGGCACTTTGCGTGCCGCGTATCCTTTTATGCCCAGACAGAACTGAACTGCATTCAGGGAATGTAGGCTGTTTCTTTAAAGTGTCACATGGTCTTAAGACACAAGAGACGTTGACATTTCTAAGTTCCCTGCGGAACGGAAAACACTTTTACAGAAAAGGGAAGTCACTCTGAAAGTGGCTTCCTTAGCACCTCCTCCCCCCCACACACACACACACACACACACACACACACGTGAGAGTATAATTCCTCTTTTATAAATCCCATGAATGCCACAGATGTGCAGTTCTGAAAAGCAGTCTTAAGCACATCCAGCTTGTTTCATTTGCCAGAATTAGGAACTAAATATAAATTACAATTACATACTTGGTTTGCTGATTTTGACTTGTAATCTGAAAGATCATGGAAGCGTGGGTTTAACGAGGTCAATCGTCACAGAGTCAATGCCGGGTTGTTGACCTTTGACTCGCTGACCCTAAGAGGATCGGCGACATAGCCCATTGCCAATTTTACTGTAAGAGATTATTTGTACCATAATCTTTCCACAATATCACCGTGTTATCAAAGACCTTTGGAATTGTGAGTTAAAATGTAAATGTTTTTAGAGATGACCTACATCACGCTAAGATTTCCACCAGATTATGTTTGTATTGGCCACACTGTAAATAAGCGATTCCCACTTTATAATCTGCAGCATTTCCATAGAGGTTTAGTCAGATATTTTGTGTTTCCCATGGTGTGTGATGTTTTATGTAATAAAACACTCAGTTTTCAGGGGTGAATACACCAAAAGTTCACAAAACTGCAGCTGTTTTTTTTTTTGATGGTGGCTTGTCTTCCGACGGGCAACCCTTCAGTCAAAGCCTTTAAAAAGTGTGAAATTGTTCAGTAAGCTACTTAAGACACTGGTCACCGTGCTCACTCAAACCCACAACCCACTACGGATGAGTCTCCTTCTCCAGCTAGCCAAAATCCGCAGCTCGCTAACAATTGAATGTCTGTCCTCAGCTAGCCAATACTAATGGTTAAGTAAAAAACGAATGCCCGTCTGCGGCTAGCCAGAAACCGCTGCCCACTGACAATGAGCCTCCTTCTCTATCAAGCCAAAAACCACCCGTCTCATCCACAAGAACATCAGACAGTTACTCTGTCATGGTGCCTTACACTTAAAAAGCACCATTATCATTCAGAGCCGGAAACCTTTCAGCAGAAATTAGAAAACAAATTAAGCTAAATGCTCACAGAATGTATTAGTCTTTGCAGTGCATTAAAACTCAGTAACACAATCATTCAAAAATGAAAATGAGGTACAGCTGACAGGAGAATGAGACAGAAATGTTACTTTAATTAATATTAGTCCTGCAGGCAGTGTCTCACAGAAAAGCCAGAGCCAGATGTAATGAATCCAGTCACACCAGATACGTGGTGCTGCCTTATCGTTCTTGCCAGGTCAGGGGAGTCTTGCAGATCTGCTGCCAGCCTGGAATAACCTTTTCACTGAACTTGACTTGGGATTACCACTATTCACTCCGCTATGACAGCTCAAGAGCTTACGATTAAAATAGATTGTGACCTTTGAAAGTGTGAAGCACGCATTGAAACCAGAAACACAAGCATCTTGTGAAATACAGGATGCTTGTTGTAATGTTGTCCTTCAGTACTTCTGAACAGCATTGCGTGTTATAAAATTTAAAAGAAACAAAAAAATATATATATTTCTGTGATGTCTGGTGGGCAGCAAGCTGATGTGTGCCTTTCTGCTAGAAGGCTTCGGATTCTGTGGGTTTCCGCTGTCACTGCATTGGTTTGCGTTGGTTGGTTGTGAGCCATTCGAAAGTATGTGAAATGGAAAGATGGATGAAAAAAACTGCAACTTTTGCATCTATTGCATAATTTTTTCCTTGCACCTTCAAAATGGCTAGATGAAAATTGCCAATTGCTTTAACGCAGACAGAAACGTGCATTTAAAATGGCAGTCAAAGATCTGCGCACACCTGCTTTTACGAGCAAGAGAAGTGATCAACATCTCGACTTGTACGCTCTCCAAAACAGCCCCTTTTGTCAGCGTTGCAGACCCTTGGCATTCTTTCAACCAGCTTCCAGATGTAGCCTCCTGGAATGTTCTCCTTCAGTCCTGAAGGAGTTTCCACAGAAACTGCTTTTACTCATCGATTGAACCCAATCCAGCTCTGTAAGGTTTAAGTCAGGGGATTGTGGGGACCAGCTCATCTGTCTCAGCATCTCTGTCCTTGTTCACACTATAGTACACACCTTACATAACCCTAACATGAGCTTAGGGTCATTTTCTTGTTGAAAAACCATTGATTGTGTCCAGGTGTGTCCAGACTTTAGACTGGTACTGTATATATTTGAGCATGAAATTATCTTTTCTTTAGTATAATTCCACTTCTAGTTGCGTTGGATGAAATGATAAGATTTCTCTGCATGCGATAAGATCTCTACATTACAGAGTGTAAGGCAGGAGAGTGTGGTGATAGCCAATATCTCTCTCTTTCTTTCTTTATCTCTCTCTCTCTCTCTGGCACTCACCATTAAACACACTGACAAAGCTAAATATACACACTCGATAATGGCGGACTTGAATCATTTCCAGTTCAATTACAATCAATTTCATCTCCCTGGAGCAATTTTGCGGGTTCAGTGTGTTATGAGCTGCTGATATTCATATTCGAAACTATTCTCCGTGAAATAGCTCATGTGGACATTCTCACCAAGCAGCACAGAAGTGTGCTAGTTTGTGAATATTTCATTTACAAAAATGTATTTTTTTATTCAGAAAACTGGAGCACTGCACAGGGCTTTAAGATAAATGTAACCACTGGAATCGTATTTCAAAGAACTAAATACAAAGTATTCAGTCATATCTCCATTGTCATCTGTGTAATTCAACACATAGAGAGAGAGAGAGAGAGAGAGAGAGAGATGAGGTTTCTATATCTTTGTGGGGACTTTACATTCAATTATATGGGCATAACCCTAATCCCAACTATACAAGTTTAACCCCTACCGGAAAAATGTCCCCACAAGGTCAAAATAGCAGGTTTTTATGACATTGTGGGGACAATTGGGTCCCCACAATGTAATATGTCCATAAACCACATATACACACACTGAATTCACTGAAGTAAATTTCTAAATAATCTTTGTCTGGTTTCATGTCTCCTTGCCTCACAGTCTTGCCACTGCACCACCCTGCGACAGAGGTGTTGTTATATTTTGAGGCATGTTATAACCTGTACTGCCTGTTTCCTCACTGTAGCTCAAACTCGCCTAACCGTAAAGGAAGATGGACTCACAGGAGTGTTAGAGGTGGTTGGAGAACCACGCATTTTCAACAACTTGCCAAAAACTCACAATAACATAGAGATCTTGGTTTTTCCAAAGATTAGGAAGTGAGTTTGGATCAAGATTACCAGGAGAGACACTGATTTTCCACCCTGCATGCAGTCACCAATGGTGCTTGATGGACATTACAGAGCAGCTTTGAACATATTGTGGTAACACTTTATGAATCGCTCATCTATAATGCATTATAGATACCTTCGTAATGCATTATAAAGGCTGGTATAATTAATAGACCATTACAGCATCTTCTACTGACAGTCGTAAGGCATTACAGTGTTGATTAAAATACTTCAGACGCTCCAATGAAGCTCTCATCTATAATGCACAGTAGCTACCTTCATAATGCGTTACAATGTTCAGTATAATAATAAATAACCATCTTATAATGACTGTCATAAGGCATTATAGTGATTATAATACTTCATAAGATTCAATGAAGCTCTCATCTATAATGCACTATAGATACCTTCATAATGCATTATAATAGTAGGTATAATCATTAAGGATGCTTTGTGCTGCATTTGGAAGGTATCTATAGCGCATGATAGATGAGAGCTTCATAAAGCATTCATAATGCATAATAAACATAGCTATAATGTATGCCTTTTTATAAATATTTATAGGCATGTCTATAATGCTTTATGATTGCATTGTCATGTGTTATGAATGTGTGGCATTCACAGAAATTGTTACCAATATTGTTGACCGTTTGCCTGGCGTTGAGAGGAGCATGGGACATCGATGTCCATATCACATTTCACAGCTTAAATTTGAGCAGCGTCTATGATTACCTCTTGGAAAAACATTCCTGAGACCTGGAGCATGAGTGATTCGAACAGTGATACTTTACTCATCCTTCTGGGTTAATTCTCTTTACCACATCCTGCTCTCTGTGAGAACCATACAGACGGTTGAGGGCAAGCTTGGGGGGTCACAGCACAGGGCCATCCAGCCAGCAGGGGCCCCGGAGCTGACGGTTCAGGGCTTCGGTCAGGGGCCAAATGGCGGTATCAGTCTGCCAGCCACGGGATTCAAACCAGCAACCTACCGATCAGGGGCAGAGAGTCGTAATCGGCTGGGCCGCACAGTACCACCCAGAGTGCTGAACAGACGCATCAGAGCCCCGACCTGTCCTCACTCATTTCCGTTTGTCGGTGACATTTGGACAAGACACAACTGAAAGCAAGAGTCAGAGATGCAGCATGCAGACACAGAGCCTCTTATCAGTTTAGTTAGGATCTACAGCTCAAAGCATTAGCTCTGGAGTAACAGACATCCATGTCTGCAAGAGAGGGAATCTCTTAGTGAAACTGGGAGACCGAAGGCGACATTTCAACACCAAGATCTTTCACTGAAAATTCACTGTCAGCCTGCATGGTTAGGAGATGCATGTAAGGCAATGGAAAAGCAGAGCCTTCAACAGAACAGAAAGATGTGAACTGAAATTGCATTATTTACAGTGTAATTTCAGCTTTTGGAATATCTGACGTAGCGTGACGACTTTCAATCATACAGTTTCAATCATTTAAAAAAAACCATATTTATATGCTTATATTGAAAAGACCTGTTGGTAAATTCCCAAATATGTTAAGGAGGGATGTGGAGACACAAAGATAGTGGCTTCAGCCTTAAAGCTACATTATCAGCCTTATTGGTATCAGCCTTAAAGCTACATTATCAGCCTTCCTAATGGAGATCAGGAGTCTCTGTCCGCCAGATCCTGCTTTTAGTCTTAGACCCTCTGAAAAATGATCATTCTAAAACCATTTGGCAATTTGTCCCATTTTTTTTTGTATATATTTCATTCGCCCCACTTGGCAAATTTTATTAATTGCGGGGGGGGGGGTTGCCTCCCATATTTCTTCTGAGGTCAAATCCAAGAATCGACCCTGTATTGGAATGACGATTAAAGATGCAGAGTCTATGCATGTGATATGAATATATGTACAAATGGCAGACGTGTTAGTTAGTAAATGCAGCATTTCCGATCCATGCACCTTCCAAAAGGCACAAAGTGTACAGCACGAATCCCGGTACTTTTCCACAAAAGCTCCATAAATCCCCTCCTCCCTGTTTTATGGCTCTTTTCCGAGTACCTGGTCATTATCTCTCCCCGATAACCTGCTCGTTGATTCCGGACCAGCTGACACGCGAGAGCGGTGATGCAATGACGCGAGAGTATGTGTGCCTCCGGACGGCAGCCTGACACGCATCCACTGCGAAATGTGTATGTTCCTGGGCGTATGTGTGTCCGAGCCAATCGCAGCAAAGGTCTGGCTCAATACTGCCACCTTGGTTTATGACGAAGAACTGTTCATGAGCTAGTAGCTTAAAAGTCTGAACTTTTACCCCAGAATTTTTACATTTCCTTTTAGACTACCCCCCCAGTTTTACTTTAATCTTCTTTCTAGGTGAAAAAGAACAAGAATGGTTGTACAGATAAATTTATTATTTAAAAAATCTCCTTAAAATTGTATTAAAAAAACTACCTTAAACTTAACTAAAGCCGAAGAACTATGAAGTACTCATATTGCCCTTATGGTAATGTAAACTTTACTGAATTAATATTTAATAACCGATGAGGATTTAAAGTATAAAAAGATCATAAATATTTATAACCATTTATCAGACTGCTGCCATATCTACAGACAATAGTAGTTTAATCAGGAAGACAAATTCACTCCCAAGTAACGCTTCTGTACTTCAGGGCACACTTGCTATTTTGATTTCTCAGTGAAACACAGGGGTCTCGCTGATATCTTAAGCCTTCTGGGTCTTATCCCAAAGCCCTAAACCATCCGAGGGTCATCATATTGAATTTTTTCCCATTGTAGTTATGACCCTGGCAGCACTATGAAGGTTTTGGGGAAATACAGGCCTAAACTAGGACTGTTGTGTGGGATTCTCAAAATGTCAAAGGTTTTGAGCTATACGAATCATTTGGGGGCTTGTTTGGATTCATTCAGGGCTTCAACCCCCCAGTGTCCCAGGCTTGAGATGCGTCTGGTGAGTTCAGGAACTGTCAAAAATCTGCAAGCTTTTCCACCGAATCCATGCCAGAAATCAGTGTTTGGTGAAAATGAAATGTCATCTTTACAGGACTGGCTGATTTTAAAAATGAACAGCACCGAATGTACATTACCAGTCAAAAGTATGGGCACACCTGTTTCACTCATATTTGTCTCTGTTTTAGCTATGTTATTAATCTTATAATAAAAGGCCTCAAGGCAATGAAGTAATACATGTGAAATAATAATGTTCAACACCTCAAAGTTTTATCAAGTTTTAGACTATTCCAAATGTAGCCACCAGTGGGGTGTTGCATGTAGCAAGATTTCTAAGTTAGCTGGGTTAACTTAAGCTAGAAGTCATGATTGTCCAATAGGAATGTCCCTTACCTAAACTCTCATTATACAATTATGACTCCTAGCTTAAATAACCCAGCTAACTGAAAAATCCTGTTTGATGGAACACCCTCCTTGGAAAGCTTCTCCAACAGTCCTGAAGGAGTTTCCACACATTTTGGGAGCAAGTTGGCTACCTTGCTCTTACTCTTCGATCCGACTCATCCCTAAACAGCTAGGGTTTAGGTCGGGGGGGTTGTGGGGGCCAGGTCATCTGTCAGAGCACTCCATGTCTTTCCTTCTTCACAAGATCATACTACATAACCTAGAGGTGTGTTTAGGGTTGCTATCTTGAATGATTTTCAGTAGGTGTGTCCAGACTTTTGACTGGTACTGTAAGTGGACAGATCCTGACATGCTATAATCAGCTGTCCACCAGACAGGCGATAACAGCGCCTTCCAGCTGCTTGCTTTACCCTGCCCCTCCTGCAGGGGGAGCCTCTCTGCGACATTATTGCCTCTGCTCTTTCTCTACTGCAGCCTGCCTTGTGCTATCTCCTCATTCCAGAAGGAGCTCTTCTGCACTGAGCTGATACCAGCAGTCTGGACTAATCAGCTCTCCTTTTCTGACACACATCACAGCAATAAGAAAATGACGTTAAAATTAGGGTTAGGGTTAGGTTAGGGTTAGGGTTAGGTTAAGTTAGGGTTAGGGTTTGGACCAATGACTACTTTGGGTCAAACCAAAGCAGCCAAGTGTAAATATGTTTCTGTGGAAAATGCAGTATTGGGCAACATTAAAAATATCATAATCACCTTAAAAACAATTAAGAACAAATATTGTTATAGCAAGTCGTTTTCCATTAATTTCAAGTTTCAATATCTATCGTTTTTTTCAGTGCATGCAAAAAAAAATAAAAATTACCAGTCTTCTGACATACTGTACCACTAGGGGACAGTCCGAGTACCACTGCTGGTACACGTACCACAGTTGGAGAACCAATGCCTTACGCCATACTGGCTTGTATGAAGGTATACAGGTACATTTTCAAAGATGGTGGAGGAACCATGAGATAATTCTCTTTGGTCTTAAGTAGTAAGTTTGGAAGTTTCTCAATGACCAACAAGCTACATTTGAGCAATTTGAGAGTCTACCTCTACTGTACATCTATGTAACCCTATCATCAACAGGTCAATACTTTTGCAAATGCCACACTGTCCACTGCCTGCATGATATCATGTCAAGCTTTCTGCTACAGCTACAGTATAAAGGGTTCCGTTTCCCATGTGTCGGGCTGCCAGGCAAGTCAGTCTCAGTGTGGTACAAGCAGCTATGGCCAAACTCGAACCTTGGTCTCCTCCAACAGAGGCAGCAAATCAGCGACAGCTCAATAGCTACTACCAGACATGTCGGCGTCATAAAGTATAAGTATGGTAAGAATGGGATAACTGTATTAAATAAATCCTAAATCTGTTATATTTGTACATAAGAGGTGGTACTTCCATGATAGTAAGATTAATACTGAGTGAGGAGGTAGAAATGGTGAAAATAAACAAGTTATAATTAAAAAAAAAAACACACACACTGATAACAGTCAGCTTGGATTTAAATATGCCAGCCTGACAGAGGCGGAGAATGAATCTCACAAAGGAGCAAAACAAGTGATCTTGCACCAATTATGCTACCTAAATAAATATTTAAAAAGAAGCTTTCTCCAGTGCGTCAAACGGGATGTTTTTAATCACTATTTGCCCTAAAGGTAGAATTTCAATCTGTCATAAACGCAAGTCTTAATTAAACGCTGATTGACTATTTTCAATTATTGATGTGCTATACTTCAGTGACTGTCTGAATTACAACAGCACCGCAGCGCACAACGCCGTCAGAAGCATAGATGGGATCGTGGGCACATCATTCGAGACTTTTGTGGGCAGCTGGTCGACAGAACTACAATGAGGAAGGATGAAACCCGATACTAGCGAGGCAGAAAGAAATCTGTGTTATGGTCGGCCGTCCTGTACCAGACAAGGCGGAGCTGCCCGGCTTTCCCAAACCCACGGACCCTGTGCTGCATGCCTATAGAGACGCCGTTAACGAGAGCCGACAGAGCACCGGAGAGACTTATATAAGCCTAGGTCTATACTAATGACTAACTGAAAGTTTATGCAATAAAGAAACAAAAACTTAAATACATGAATAAGAAAAACAGTGCATATATCACACGTTTCAAGAGCATGCAAACCCAGTGTTCACTTCTACATTCAGTGCATTTCGCATCTATATGAAAATGAGAGCAAACTTTGAATATTTGGATATATAGGCCAATATGAAAAACAGCCATTTTTGCAGTTCGGTGTTCTTTTTAGTAAAAATGGGTGATGCAATGCAAGTATTTAATTTTATCTCGACTGTTATTCAAAACCGAAACTGATTAATTCTCTCCTGAAGGCGTTTAAGATCACAATCTAAAAACCCAGAACATTTTAACGATTTATAAAACAGCTCGTACACTGTACGAAGTATATGAGGAAATCAATGTGGGCTTGTTTTGTTCAGAGGTTGGGTGCGTGTGTGTGTCTGTGTCTGTGTGTGTGTGTGTGTGGGGGGGGGGGGTTGGGGTGGAACCCCACTTCATTGTGAAAGTGAAGTGACATTAACACCTCGCATCACCCAGAGAAAAGCAGAAGAGCAGCGTGGGTGACGCTTAGAGCCGGGAGTGACAGCCCACTGACCCCGACAGCAGCCCCTGCCACGGGGTGTCACCTTGTCCCCTCGGCTGGTCTCAGTAGCGATGGATCGGACACGACGGTTCAAGCGAATACCACAGTGACACTGACGTCTGCATCTCAGCCTGCTTTCCCTCACAAAGTGAACGGTCGTCAGTACCAGCGCTAGCCGGAGTGGCGCCCTAGGCGAGCATCACCGCTGGCGCCCCCTGCTTGAAGCTAAGTGAAATTGGCTGGCTAGTCGGCGCCCCCTTAGAAGTTGGCGCCCTAGGTGGACTCCTATGTTGCCTATACGATTCACCCTGACGATCATACTTCTAGAAATCACCATGAGATGTATCTGCTGTGTATTTCACCGCGTCATTCTTATATTAGCCTAAATATCACGTTTACCTCCTCTGATAATGATAAAGTGACCCGCGCCAGACTGCTGAGCTTTTGGAAAAGGCTGCTTATAAAACAAACCGCATTGGGGTTGCAGTAGTTTAAATCATGGTGCTCAGAAGTAAAATTAAATGCCATAATTGAGTTTCATTCCTAACGGCTAGCTTTTCTTTAAAAATGAAACATTAAAAACACAAAAGCAGACGGACTAATTGGTTTCTTACAATACACACCTCTCCAGAATAAGAGTTTTGATAGTGGTGATTATTTTAGCATGTGTAACGCAATGATAAACTTAATGAGTACATTTTTAATTGAGAAGTTTTTAAAACGAACAGCAGGTGGCAGCAAACACACAGGCGAACTGAGAACCTCGTCCTTCGAGTGCACTTTTAAAACCTTCGTATTTAATTCTGTGCTATACAGATTCTTTGCAAAGCTTCCCAGTTTTCGGAAATTTACTTTTTTCCCTTTTATTAAGTTTTTTTTAAAAATCTTAATCTTTTTTTTTTAATTTCATCTCGCGCTCACAGGAAAGTTTTGCACATTTTATCAATTTACATTTGTTAGTGCCCGATAATGTATTCACGTTAGAAATATTTTAGAAGCTGGGAAAGTTCGTTACGTAACATATTTATAATTACAGTCAGTGGCACTGTATGCTAAATAGTTAATGGATCTTTTAATGGATTCTTGTCAGTCTCACACTGCATGTTACAGGGCTTCAACGCCCCAGGCTGTGAGACGGGAAACACAGCAGAGTCTTAGAAATCAGTAGGCATGCCACAAAAAAAGATAAAGACACAAATATAGTCTTCATCATAGCATGCACCAAGTCATCCGTGCTGCTCTTTCGCCATCAGCATCACTGTAATCAGCAGGAGCCGGTTTGAAGGTGCGCTCCTGTCGAAACGTCGCAAAAGCAATCAGCGTGTGACAGGAATTTATGTCGCCTTTTAAGGGGATATACTTGTTTTGTAGTTGCCGCATTTTGTACGTCGTTTCTTACTCGTTTCAGCGGAAATGCTGCATGGGGAGTGACTGGAAAAGGAGATTCGTTGGGGAAAAACGAAAATCTTCATCATTTTTTCCCCACTTAAGATCGGTCCGTCTTCAATGTGTCATGTCCCTTCTGGCTGTAGTTTTGACAGGTATCAAATCTCTTTGGCCTCAGCTGGTCATGAAGGTTAACTCATACTGGGTGATGACAGAATATCTGTTCCAGAATAACAAGCCACTGTCTGCTTTGTAATTAAACTAATATACTTTCTAAATACTTTGCATACACCATTGTTTTTTTTTTCAGAATTTGACCATATTATATTTTACACTGTGTATTAATTGTGCGATCTCACTGGTGTATATTTAATTACTGGTGGATATCTTGCTTCATGTTCGACGTTAAGCAATTAATGATCTCTCCTAGCTGTTCACTGTTTAATGTACCATCCTCTTTTTCACACTTTTCACAAGATCTCCTTGCTTGCTTGTTTTTGCAGGTGCTTCTGATAATTTAAACACTGTAGAGAATTATCACTCACAAATGAATGGTTACAATAATCTGTGGGATAGGCTAATTCTGTTTACAGAATATTTGTGAGACAATCTAAAGATCCACATTGTCTCAGATTTGAAGTCTGTTATAATTCTTGTAAAGAAAAGGAGTAATATTTTAGCGGAATGTACAGACAGATCTGTCATTGTTCAGCTGTTACGTTTGATAATACTGCTATTCACCTTGTGATTTTAGGCAGTAGTAACTTAGACACGGATTAGTTCCAGTTCAGAGATACTATGTTTGCAACATGTGGTTAGGCGTAAATGATTTTTAACTTTCTTTAATTAGTATGTACCTTAAGAGTTCATACTCCCCCTCCAAAAAAAAAAACCATGACACATAACTTTCAAAGAGTATGCATATAACATGATATATCAGTATATCCATTATATTACATAAAACAGCAAGATGTTTGTGACAGGAATATGTGAAACGTGAAAACTATTTCAGTTACTCAATTTGCAATTATTATACGTTCACAAAAAACTTGACGGGTTGAGAAGCTGAGGGAAATCAGTTCTGCCTGCCGCTGATTATTTAGACGTGTTGATTAAGGAGGCTATGGTGTGATTTCAGTGGGGAAAGACAAGTGTTTATGAGCCTCTTTAGTGACTACTAGTATAATTTTTAAGAAGTACTGGTACATCATGATAGCTGAAGCTGGGTAGAACGCAGTTATAGATTATTACTCTGCATGTACGGAAATCCCTTATTGTCGCATGTTTAATGCATTCAGGAGGACATATTATTGATTAAAACTCTTGAAACAATGTGCGTTTATATGTGAAATAACATTTTAGCCACATAAAAGGTGATGAATTATAGCCTAACAGTGTGCCGAAAAAAAAAATAAAAAAAGTCCAATAAGAGTATCTAAAATAAATGATTTGCCTTCCAGAAATATGCCCACTGAGCTCCTCTTATTGGTCTGTGCTCAGTCTGCTTAGACCTGAGACACCTTATCACATCTTAGCACATCCGTGGTTGGTCCCAAGGCTGGCAAATTAAGGATGAGAAATAGCGTCCATAGAACCTTGGCCAGTCGGGTTTACATAAGCTTCAAAAGAGTCTTCATTGAATGCTTGTTGTTGAAGTCCGGTGCGGAATTAGAAGGTCGTTGGGGTCACCCATGTTAGCTCGCTTCCGCTGATTATAAACATCGTTACGTCTTATGCTTTGTTTGTTTCACTGGTACAAGTAAATGAAAGTTTCTGTTATCGCCTTCATGCTTTAGACGTCAAGGAGGGGTGGGGGGGTCACACAGAGGAGTATGATTCACTACTGTATTATACTCAGATTATTATTTTGCCTTTTATGGCCTTATTAGAAGAGAAGATGAAAGCTTCCATTGCCAACTGTACTTGAACATTACATGTAATAATGGCTACCAGTCAATAGGGTTATAGATTTAAAAAATAATAATAAATAACAATTAAGGTTGGTACTGTATGTGCATTTAATCTTTGTTAGGTTTTACCACATTCCACTGAAATCAGTAACTAAAATTAATACTAAACACAAGCAATCAAATACTAAGGATCAACAAGGCCTGAGAGTAACTGATGCTGTGAAATAGGCTGTTGTGTTTCATGCCATCCTTCAGAAACTGCGGAGAATATCCAGACAACCCCATCTTTGGTTTCTTTTCATGCAAATTGAAAAGAATATTTACAATCGCGCTGTCCATGTCCCAGTGGAAGGCGTCAGTTTGTTCTTTACTCCAATGACACACTTCAAGCCTTTAAACAGAGGTAATTATGCTCCTTGCTGGTTTAATGGAACCATTTCTGCGTCCTGCGTGAGGAATATATCACCATGTCGTACTCCGGAGACTTATTAATGACACAACGATGTGTTTCAGACGTCCGCCCCAGAAGACACAGGCCTCCCTTCGCAGCAGCTCTTTGCACAGAAGTCTACTAATGATAAACACGCTAGCTCTGTGACAGCTTTACTTTGTGAAATTTATATTACACCCAGTTAAACTCTGGGCATCAATTAGGTTGCTGAGACTTGCATAACTGGGTGGAATCTGTAACAAAATTCTGACCACAGTTTTAGACCTGTTAACCCAAACCAGAGAGCACAGGGCACCTCAAAAGCCAATCTGGGCACTGTGCCACCCCCCCCCCCCCTATATTTCACAGCTTATGATGTCCTAAAAAGGGATCAACAGCTCTGACCTACTGGCCAGGTGCAATTCCCAGCGGTGGTCTCCAAGCCAAACATAATGCATCACAAGCATTGCCAGACTACAGCGAACCACTGTTTATCAAGTGAAATGCTTTTCTGGTAGGAGGTAAAAAATCCAGACGACCTCAATCCGAAGCTGAAGCTCTTCAGCCAAAGGGCCGGAAGAGCAATTAAGGCCAGAGACCGTACCCTGACTGACGTTAGCGTGGACCCCCGCAGGAGTGCCATTTCAAAGGGCCCCACTAACGACTGTAATAAAAAAGGCGCTATACAGGTTCAAATACCTAATGAGGTTATTTATAGTACATTGTGTATAATTATTTAAAATCATTATGCCTTATTTATTAGGTAATAATGACTTTTCATGAAAAGTGGGATTTATAAACACAGACTAATGACCCGAAGGTTGTCATCCCATCTGCAAGAAACAGACTCCGTCCATCACCTGAGAACCTGGATTGAATTTCACCAGCAAAGATGGCCCCTCTTTTAAATGTCTGAAAGTGTAAATCGGGCTGGCCCCCCTCCTACTGTAAATAAAATCAGTTTTCTTTTTCTGACCTGCCGGATATGAAGATTGAAATTCATTACAGCTTATCACGTTCCTGCGCCCGTTTCGAGACCTAATTAGCTGTGTTGAAAGGCAGCACCTTCTTTTCCAAAGCACTTGATCATGCTCTAATTAAAAACGTGGCTCTTCAATTTCTCACTGGTGTGGATTAATATGTAAATGACGAGCAGACTCCTGCCATATTCCATGGGGGACTCCCTGCTGTGTTACTTACACAGATTGCCTCTTAAAACACTTTGCAAGCCACCATTTACATATCCTGATTGACGGGATGTCAGCCATTTAAGGTGACTATTTGTGCGAGCGTGTTTTGAGGCAGGCAGGTTGAATGTAGCCGCAGCACAATGACAGCGTAACTACACCTTCCGAACAGCGAGCCTCGAACCTTTAAAACCAGAGGCATCTGTGATCTCATTTCGCCAGAAAATGCCCCTAACATGTTTCCTGAAGTAATTTAGTCTGCCGTACCTAAGAGCTTCTTAAAAAGACCGCCAGGGTTCAAAGCTAGATCTCGTAATTTTTCTGGGTGTAATTGTACTTCGGATTCAAAGGTCACATTGTCCTATCTGGTGAAACACAGCGACTGGCCTGGCTCCCAGTGAACAGAACGGAAATTACAGAGCTCCCACCCCCGACGGCAAAAATGATAGCAGAGAGGCTGTTTTAATGACACGCATGTCCCCTGCATCCACTCCTTGTTGTTCCACACTGAATGCGTCAGATACTTGGCGTTTCACTCTGGCCACTACATTCTCACTTGGGGCCCTGGCATCTGATGGTCCATGACAGTGTTGATGCCAGAACCAATTTGATGGCTGGAGGGGA
>JAOYFF010000051.1:2633861-2657043 GCA_025773925.1 Cryptomyrus ogoouensis
TAATGTTCATATTTAGGTTTATGTGCCACCTCAAAATGACCTCTGCTCTGACCCTGGCCCCCCAACTGAAAATCTTCCGGCTCCGCCACTGAGTACAATGCTAAAAACATGCATCCATACATACAGTGCAAAACCTACAACAGACGCAGTGTGCAATTATAATGTGCTAATAGATTATCAGGGGTCTTAGTGCATGCAAATGTAAACAATTAAACACTGTTTTGATCGATTGATTACAAGTAGGGGCGGAATCTGTGGAGGAGCCTGATAGCACATAGCAAGGCAACATTCTGACAGTTATAGAGTATATAAATAAAAACATTATCTATAGCATAGAGGGGGGGTTCAGGTGTTAGTGTAGCGGTCCCACACCCCAAAATTTACCAGTTCAATCTCCACCCCCTGCTATGTCTGCGTGTGGAATTAGCATATTCTCCCCTCGTTCCTGAGGGTTACCTGCCACCACCCTGGCTTCATTCTGCAATCAAAAAATGTGCCTTTAGGTGAATCTGTGCCTGTAAATTGCCCGGAGTGCGTTCCCTGTAATAGACTGGCATCCCATCCTAGGTGGCCCCTCCCCTTTGCTTCTGCTGAGAGACTTCAGGTTTACCAAGTAGGTAAGCAGTTAGGGGTGACGGATTAACGCTTTGTGTGCCTTACCATACATCACAGTTACATAATTGCTCCACAGGTCTCAAAATGAATCCGGGAAGCATTTCGTGATTTTCGTTCGTAGACAGCAAGAGCAAGCAGTTTGTGGCTGAATTTGCAGCCTGAGTTTAGCATGCTGTAGGTTAAGGGATTTCTTTTAGCTAGACGAAGGGAATTATAGTAAAGAATATCTTATCTTTCAGAATCTTAACCTACATAGGATTAAGATTGGCAGTCAAAGTATGTATGGTCCATCTTACATGAGGGGGCGACACATTCACCCAGTCTTGTCACTTATTACTTACGTGTCGGTACATATTCACATTGGAAAATGGATTCAAAAGATGACCTACTTTTGGTCTGAATTGCTAGAAACCTAAAGACTGCTTGCATTGTCGTTATTGCAATGTTGGCATATTAAGCGGATATGCGTTTAAGTGAAGAAAATGAAAATTCTTTTATTGCATTACATAATTGCAAAATTCTCAAAAGATTTCTTATCGCGTAATTGTAAGTATGTTCTGCACACATATCACGTCTAGATATATATCTATATATCTACACATGCCGTATAAGTGTGTCTGCTTCTGGACTCAGATTTCACATACGCACTTTCACAAGCGCGGGGACTGCGTGAATGAGTCCACAGACAGTTAGACGGGTCATCAAAACAAAACCTGAGGAAAACCGTTATGACGAAGAGCGAAGAACACTTTGGCGCCACCCATCCCCCCCCCAAATGGCGGAACTGAGCCTGCGGATGCGAAGGATCCGCTCTCTAGACCATCGAGCCAGATCTCCACGAGACGAGACAGATCCGGGGGGCTCCTGGTCCTGACTGAACACACACGGATGTTAAGCCCTAACGGTCGACATGGTCCAGCGTGGAGAGCTTTGATGAATTATGCTAACGTCAAGCACATAGCCGGCAGACGCGAAGTGCCAGACGCGGGGCGTCGTGTCTGCTGGGAGGACGTCAGCTAGGCTGTCATGTTCCATTCAGACGCTCCTCACAAGCACTTCCAATTGTTCCCCCTACTTTATCTACCTCCCCATGGCTCCCTCACCCTCTGTCACGATCAGTCACGCTCAGCGGCCTCACGCGGCTCTCCGCCAGCTTGGAGGCGAGCATCTCTCCACATCCCTCGGAGGAAGAGAGTCATGTGGCCTTCATGTGTTGCCTGATGTGAAAGTGGAGCACTGCCAATCCGTTTTTTAAGTGCCTGTAGTGGGTGTGGTCTGAGATGTGGGCAGGGCCAATCAAATGGGGCATGGTCTGATATGTGGGCAGGGCCAATCGAAGGGGGTGTGGTCTGAGATGTGGGCAGGGCAAATCAAAGGGGCGTGGTAGAGGCGTGGGCATGGCCAGTCAAAGGGGCGTGGTCTGAGATGTGGGCAGGGCCAATCAAAGGGGGCATGGTCATGAAACATAATATAAACACAAGCTTTCCTTGAACTTGCAGTTGCTGTTAACAGGTTTATCGGCACCTTGAGATGGATCCACAGTTAGTTCTCCAGTGATGTTCTTAAGACCTTTGGGCAAACTGAGTAAAATGTTACTTTTTCATTTGCAATATTGTTAAAACATCCATCCATATTCTGTTCCCACTTGTCCTCTGCAGGGTTGGGGTGGTCCCGAGACTATCACAGCAGCAATGGGTGCAAAGCAGAGAACAACCCAGGACTGGGCACCAAACCATTGCAGACAGTAAAACATTATGTATACATGATATATTTTTGCTGTGAAAAGACAGACAAAACAAAGGGAAACTAAAAATGAATCCAGTAGTGCTTCAAGACGCAGCAATTTGCAAACAAACATTTCTCGCTAAAGCTCCAATTTGTGATGATTTGGTCGCTGTTTAGCTCTTGTAAGGGCGCTGCCTCTGGCAGACAGACGGGCCTGTTTCACGACATCACACGATGCGACGAGTCCCGACAACAGCTAGGCTGTGATGAGGATCAGAAGGAGGAGAGGGAGCCCATATACATGTGTGTTTGTTTCATTTACTGGCAGAAGGAGTCAGTAAATGAGAAATATATGCGTTAATATTAAATTAAGAAGAGCGTTCAGACAGCAGCCTACAGACAGCCAGGAGATGAGCTTGTCAGACCCTCCCTTCGTTTCAGCTTCTGACTCTCACAGCCTCTGTGATGTCACCACCCCCATCACAGCCCTGCCATTTCAGGTCCATCACCGCCTTTCAATCTATTTTGTTTTCCGTCACCTTGGGTCTCTAACAGAAGTGTCGCTCCCGTGCTGAAGACTGCTACGCGTCCCTTCAGATTCTCATCGGTCAGCTGAGTTCTGTTCACAGCGTCGCCCTCTCTCAGGTAAACAGGTCGGCGCCGCTGTGACAGACATTCATGTGTGAGACACCCCCTTCAGGGTTAGTTTTCAGCTAATGGTGAGTTATTGGTACCAGAAGGACGTTTTAATTGGCAGGGACCGGTTTGTTCTTTTTTTTTTCTGGGGCCCCCCACTAAGGCACTGTAGGACCCCCCCCCCCCCCCATCGCCCGGTATAGTGGCTGTTTGTAGCCAACAGAGGCCTGAAAAACGTCATGTGGATAGTGTAACAGAACTAGAGTGGACAGGAACACAGACTTTATGGGTTTTGGACCATTATGGTATCAGCATGGGGAGGCACCACATATCTGGGTAATTTATTCCTGTAAATAAATGATTCTGGCACATATGCAGGAGGATGAAAACAGATCTCTATGAAAGTAAATATAATTGTACAAAATGGAAGCATCATTTGCAATGTCTGCATATTTATTAGTGGTTTTCCAGAGACAGAAGTGTGCATACCAGCCTCTGAGTGGGAGGTGGTAAATGAAGACTATTGCAACTCTAGTAGCTGAAATAATTAACAGATCTATCCCGAGTCTGATATAAGCCTCAGTTATAGAGGAGCGGATTGGCTAAAGGGTGCCAGGTCTAATCTCCAATGTGCTTCCAAATCGGGAGGCGCGCTGACTGCACAGGCTTCTGCCTGCGATGTACCGGGTCCGACCTGCCGTCTTTTTGGATGTGTACCCGCTTTTCCAGACGTGGCACCTGGGAACGAGCTGTCAGCGCGGAAGTCGTCGGGTGAAACGAATGGCTGGCGGAGTGTGCTTACGGAAACCAAACGTGTTTATAACACAGGCACGCGGGCGCTTAGAGACACCGCGAGACATGCAGAAAGCTATAGTGCAAACTAATAGTGATGCAATTACCGACGACGACGTGCTGCAAGATGAGAAGCCTGCCGCGTACTCATTTTAAAAGGGTACAGATTTAATCATCTCTTTCCTAGTATCGTTGCTATATTACAACCATAATTAGAATTACTTCTATTATTATTCTTGCAAAGTGGTACCATCTATTTTTGCAATACAAGGCTGCAATTCTTTTATAAAGTGGAATATAGACATTGTTGCATAGCCTGAAATTGTGCATTTGTGCAATGCACGTTACAATAAACAGTACCTCATTCTCGGCCTACATTTCTGCTCATTCAGGCTGCACGTGTCCAGTAAGGTGTCTTCCTGGTGCCCTGTCTTGCCTGAGACTGGGTCCAGGTCCTCCCAAGACCCCGAGCAGGATACGTCATTGGAAGATGGATGGTGATTGTTAAAAGAATACTTCAGTAAATGTTTATGATACATTGGCTTTTATGAGTCCTGTCATCTCTAAAATTTGAAAATGCAGCTTGGCTATACTGCTATGTTTTTAATCCCCTTTACTGTCAACTCACAGACAGTTAATCACTCCCCTTCCCCTAAATAATATCATGTAATAATGTTGACAGTCTGTGGTGTAAATGTTCTAATAATATTTATCTTCCTCTAATTTCCTTTTCAGCGTCAGTCACATCAGTACTGATATGAAGGAAATTCTGAGCCACATATGAAGAAACTGCTACTACTAAACATTATTGCTTAGGAATCACAAAATACTGACTGGTTTAAGAAAACAGAAAAAAATAGTTTGCTGAAGCTGCATTAAACAGAGAATTCTAGTGATCATGTTTCTGCTTGCACTGAAGCAGACAAAATAAAATTGTAAATAATCATAAAGCAAGGACAATAGCCTGACTTCAGATTTCAAAATGTTTATGCAAGAACATTCAGCAGAGTTTGTAGTTTGAGAGAAATATTTACTTGGGGATGGGGGGGGAACAAACCCTTTTTTGCAATGCAAAAAAAAAAAAAATCAACGTGAGTCTGCAAATACTCACAACACATGAAAAATTCCATGCAAACAAATAAATAATAATAATAACATATGATTAGTGTCTGTCCATCCCTGTCCTATGTGTTCATTCTCTGTTTAGCCAGTAGGTGTCGCTGCCCAAGCTGTTCCTTCTGTCTTAGCTCTAAGTCCCTAGTGTATCACCCTTGCTCCCTGCATAGCTAAATGGGCTGACAACCTGCCAGTGTTGGGTTTGAGGCTGCCCTGGAACCAGCTTCACATGTTTTGTTTGTTTATTGGTTTTCTGTTTTTCCTAGAATTTATTAATTATCTTTGCTTCCCTGTTTTGGTTTATCCAACTTGCGTCTGGTTTAATTCTGTTCTGCTTGTGTTTGGCTTCCTAGTCCTTCCTAGTGTTTACCCTCAGTATTTGACAATGTTCCCTAGTTCCTGTCTGTAATTTATTCCACCTGTTGCCCTGTGCCTTAATTGATTAATTGATTGGATTGTCCTCACCTGCTCCTCATTGCCCCTAGTGTTGTATAACCACTCCTGTCCCTTGTTAATCATTGTGCTCAGTGTATTTAAGTGCCTGTTCCTTGGTCTGTCATTGCCCCTTTTTGTCACAAAATCACAAGTGGATCGACATCTTCTTTACGCCTGTCCTATGCCCCAATGTAACTATTAATTATTATTATTATTATTCTTATTAATAATAATGGGCTGGTGCCTTATCCTGGGATATTTCCTACCTTGCGCCAATAGCTTCTGGAATAGGCTCCAGACCCCTGCTACTCTGCATGGCACAAACGGGTAAAGAGAATGGATGGATGGATGGATGGATGGATGGACGGGTGGATGGTTAACAATAATAATAATTTGGGGGCGTAGGATTGGTTTCAATATTGCTAGCATCATCGCTACCATCCATACCATAATAATAATAATGTAACCCAAAACCCCCCCAAGCATCATGTTGACTCTGCTTACAGCCTAAAGGGGCCAGGAGTCTAATCAGGACCAGCTGGCTCTTAGTCAACCTGTGGGTGCAAATCATTCGTCATGGAGACACTGCCCATCAGTTTAGCCCAGTCACTTGGTGTTGCTCGCAGTTTTCGACGTCGCTGAAAATGTCATGAGTAAAATGCTGCTTCTCCCCTAGCCAACGTTTGGTCACAAGTCTGGTTCCACAAATGCTTACCAGCTTGAGTTGTGGAGTCTGTTGTGAAGCTGTGGTCACCAAGATCCTCAGCTTTCAGACTTTAACAGCAAAGGGTCACCGGTTAAAATCATACACTGCATGCGCTCAATAATGTAATCAACAAAGCACAACTTTCCACATTCAAAACACCTGCAGGCCTGAAAAAGTGTTTAATATCTGGAATGTTTTGTGCACCTTGACTGCAACAGTAGCTTCGGGTATGAGGGGAGTTTTAAACACACGGAGTAATATCATTTCGAGGTAGGCAAGGCAGCCAAATGGGGCACAATGAAACCTACACATTTCGGAAAGAGTGCAGGAGATGTGTGAATCATAAGCTAGCAGAGGGAACTTAATTTTATGTCCAGACAGACTATTGTTCATTTGCCAAGGAGGCTCCGCGCAGATTACCCGAGGAAAGTCATATTAATCTGTGCGAGATAGACTCCTCTCCCCAGTGTATGTGACGAGAAGGAGGAGTTTGGTTTGAATTTGATCCACAGAATTAATCACATACCTGGAGAAGTGACAAAATAAAACCACACCTGATATAAATTCATGGACTGAACGGAACCTGATTATCCCTTAGCTTTTGTTTATTTTTAGCTTACGTTGATTGGACGGTTAGCATTTTCATACCGATTCTACAGAGCGTACGCTTCTGATGGTTTGCGGCAGGAAATTTTAATCTACATGGTCATGTTTTTACACTATTGTGCCATGAAATACACACTGCCAATAGAGAAATAAAGCTTGTTATGCAGTGTCCAGTGATATTATCAGGGGCTAAAATGCACTAGTGACCTTGTGATGGGCATGAACATGAGTGGAATATATCCATCTTCATCACCAATCCTGCCCATGATGGCCAAGAATGAGGTAGGGAGAGTCAAGGTTCCTTTTCCCAAAATGAAATCCGCAAAACTCAGCAGTGGGCCAGTTTACCTTGCCATGGCAACCACCCTTAGAGAGCACGAGCGGGCCCCTCCATCAACGAAGCAATCTGTCGTCTCTAACAGAGAGCTTTTAAGACCCGGCCTGGCAGTCAGCAATTTATACACACATCTGACAAAAATTACACATCTTTTGTCCACAGCGACTACGATTGCACCAGTAAACTGCCTTAATTGCAGGTTCACTTGGATCATTGTGAATTACATTCCCTGGAAAAAGAATCATCTCAGACTCACTCACATCCTCTGGATTGAACAGTGTGATCCGATATAAGATCCTTAGAACCAAGAGTGGAAATTTGCAGAAGGTAGGTACTCGGTCTTCCAGTCACTAACGAAGGTGGAGTTTAATATAAAAATGCCTATGTAGTGCATAGAATTAATATTTTTTTTATTGGTTGTTACTGCTGTTGCAGTCCTAAAATCACACTAGTGCATGTTTTCAGTATGAATATATACAGTATACACTATTACGGAGGCTGCTGTGTGTTATATTAGCATTGTGAATTTCATGCATTAAAATGAGAGGAATGCAATGTTTTCTGGGAGTGCCTAGTCGGCTGGACTCACGGGAAATCAAGGGGACAGTGAGGACATGATCACTGATCCTATGGTCTGGCCCCAGGTCCAGCATTAAATAGAAAACAAATGATAGAAATGTAATCTCAGCCCCCGCAGACACCGAAAAGCCTAGCACTGGCTTTCAGGAGTATGCCGTGTTCAGAAATGCCACGCTTTAACCGCCAGAAGCATGTGGCCGGTGGATTTCCCCCAAACGTTGGCTACAGGGCCTGGAGACGTCGCGTCAGATACACAAATCAAGAGAAAATGAGAATAACCTTCGGCACAGTAACTAAATTTCTCGCTTTTTATGTGTTTCCATACCAGTTGATATACACGACGTCTGTGTTTGGGTTTTGTAATTATTAGGGAGATTTTGTAGCACTTGGATTTAAAAAGGATGTAGTTGTTATATATTAATGAGGCAGACAAGGGGAGGTTTCAGGCACCAGGGAAGGAATATAATAATTAGACAGTCAAAGATAAGAAAGCCTGTTTTCAATGATGAAATCCCATAAGTGAAATTTCAGAGCTATTAAAACATACCTGAGTATGATGCCTGGCCAGTGAGTGGCATCACACCATCTCTTGGGATAAAAATTTGTTTAGAGAAAAAACCCACAATCATTTGCAATTCAATGCAGTGTTAATTTCCCAGGTATGTTTTTTAAAACAGTAATGTTTTTATAACCAAAAGCAATGCAATAAGGAAACATACTCAGAAACGAACCCTTTGATGAACAGCATTTTAGAACCCCATCGTCACAGGCATAGTGTTCCATGTGTTGCATTTGTTTATTTTGCATTTGCAGTGATTTTATTTTTTTTTAAAAAAGGTTTAATCTGTTGACAGAAGTATAATGAATGAACTTAGCAAATGAGTGCATAATTATGCAATTTTGCATTTTACCAAAATAGCTTGTTTACAGTTGACAAAAGCACCTCTTAAGTGGGACGCTCACCTACTAATGTTCAGTGTCATCCAGGTGGCGGACACTGAGAAGGGCTTTCAGAATGAGATTTGGACCCGTGACCGTGACATCATTTGTGAGGCTGTCTAATCACATATGTATGTATGTATGTATGTATGTTTCTGTGAGTGTATATAACTAACATATGCTACCAATGATGGCAATATTCAGTGCCATAAGAACATATGAAATTTACAAACGAGAGGAGGCCTTTCGGCCCATCAAGATCGTTTGGGGAGAACTTAACTAATAGCTCAGAGTTGATAAAATCTTATCTAGCTCTGATTTAAAGGAACCCAGGGTTTTAGCTTGTACTACAGGAAGACTATTCTTCTGTTCTTCCAAAAAAATAAATAAATAAATATATATATATATATATATATATATATACACACACACACAGACACAGTATGTGTGTGCATATAACTACAATATGTTATACAACTTAAAACTATATAACTAATACACGAATTGATTGGCCCCACCCCCTTTTAAACCATAAATTCCTCTCATTCCATAGCTGTATGTCTGATCAAATGTCATGCCTGTGTTTATTATCTTTACTGAGGGCATTTTCAGCATAGATCATAAAGTCATATGGTGCCCAATGAATAGTTTAATAACATTAGAGGTATCTGTGCTTTGTTAGTGATCCTGCTTGCTCAGTGACTGAGAGAAAATTATCACCGAGTGCCGTTTGGGTACATTTCTGCCCAGTGACATTAAGTGCATAATCGAAAGTGAACAGGGACAATGTTTCCATTGTGTGGCATTGTTTTGCAATCTGTCAATCAATTTAATTTTTTAGCTTTCATCCTGCTTCAATGCTGTGTACAATCAAAAAAAAATAGTCTGATTAAATCCATTTTCATCAAAAAAGTACTCCATTTATACTGTAATTGCATAAATCTACATTCCTTTCCTTATAAGATTCTCCATGTTATTCTTCTTTAAGGTTTTTCTGTTTTGTTTCTGTATGAAATGAAAGTCGTGTTTGCAAAAGTAGCAACAGAAATATGTTAAATATCATGCAAAACACATAAATATGCTATGGTCTGCAGATACATAATGCAATTAGTAAAGCAGTTTTAATAGTGGGCCACTGTGGGGTGAGATGATAGGAATGCTGTCAGTTTTGTAGATTCTCAGTATTACATGCATGTAAACCTTCATTTGTGCATGGATTCCAAATATCCGAAAATCTGATGTCTGAAAATTCTGGAAGTCGATGAAACCTCAAGGAAAGTTTCAAATGCAAATGTACACATTTCAGCCATGTGGGGGAAATGCTGCTTGGTCCACATTGGACTGCTATTTACAAGAAGCCAAACCGTTCATCTCAGATCAAGACATCCAGCGTGAATCAACAAAATGAACCGGCTGGTTTAGGGAATCATGACGTCTATTGTAATTCTAGCAATAAAATCATCGAAATGAGAAACTGTCCAGAAGTCGCAATCGCAACATTCATTATACATATGAAAAAAAAATCACTATTTCAGCAATCAGCTCAAAGTATCTTACAGACACTTAAAAAAAGGATTTTTAAAAAGGAAATGAAAAAAGGAGAAATGTTCAGAGTGCATAAGTGCCTCACGAGTGGGTAAAGGGTAAAAGTACTCATTATAGGTGTACAGCTCAGCTCACACCTCAAATTATAGCCTTGCGATGCTCCATTTATGACCAGGAGTTTACATCTCAGGCACAGATCATGTCCCTTGAGGTGTGATGGAGATGGGCAGGTGGTCGGTGGCATCCTCTGGATTGATAGTTGCTCCTCCATCTATTTCAAAATCCTGTGTAGCTTATTGTGTAAAAAAAAAAAAAAAACACAGCATGCTTTCCCTTTAAGGTGGATCGCTGGCTATGAGAGACCACTGAGGAAGAAGAACTTTAGATAAAAGTGGGTGTAAAAAATGAAACTTTACAGTGTCTTCTGAGAACTGTCATCATTCTGTAATGAGTCATAACCTGTAGCTCGAGTAGGTCTTTATCACTCATGTTCTCTTGTTTCTATATGAATAAAACATGCATTCAGATGTGACACCATGTCGTAGGAGGGAAATGCAGTAAAAGAGTACTAAAATGGTAATTGTGATACGGTAACAGCAATGCATTAAATTCTGTGTTCTTACACAATTTCAGCTTTTGACTTGGCTTATGACTGAATCCTTGAATTTTCCAAACTCAGCCAGGAAAGCCTGGTTCTGTCTCCACTAGGTTGTCTATAAATAGGGGTCCCTCAAGGTCCAGTATTATGACCTCTCCTTTTCTCAATTTAGATGATCATTAACAAATATGTAGAGGTGATGGATGGATGTTTAGCAAAAAAAGTCTGTGAGGTTCTATATAAGAGAAAAACACATTCATCACACCATCAATAATTAGTCAGCTGTAATAATGTCTCCAGTTGAAATACAGTACTGTGTAAAAAAAAATTAAAGACATTAATCTGGGTAATAAGTGAATATTTGCTCAGAAAAAAAGCACAATTTAATTTTAGAATATATGCAAATAATCGACAAAATAAATACGAAAAAAATAACAAGAGTATCTCCTGTTCTCCAAAAAGTTACCAGTATCTTATTATATGGCTACAAGAACATTGCTTTGTTTTGGAAATGCATCCTCAAAGCCATTCTAAGTGCATTAAATATCTCTGCCAGCTCACTTAATTGACTTCATTAGTTAAATAACTCAGTGAGGTATTGATTAGCTAAACATGGTGCGCTAGTGGTCGGGTCGACAAATATATGGGTGTGTTGGATGGTCACAGGAAATACTGTGATGAAATCTGATTCACTTCGGCAGACATTATATCTCAGTTTTACACCAACATGAGGATAATTTTTCACAGTACTGTATATGCTGAAAAGTACTGCAGTTCCCGTTGTAAATGAATAAAATTGATTTGAAATATGCTTACAAAGGGGTCTGGGGGCCGGGAAAACTGACCTCAAACTTGTGTAACCAGTAATATGTCACAGGTGAAGTCAGTGAGTGACTCAATGTCTGTGAGCTACACCACTCTCCCTCAGACTTGACAGAGACTAAAATGGCACAATGGTTGGCTTATAAATTTTAGTGAATAGTTACTGTAGTAAAGCAGCATTCTTATGAATGTAACATTACCTTGTAAAATGCAACATGTGCTCCAATAGTTGAGAAACAGCCTTAATGTCTATTTTTCTTCACGTAAAATACATTTTTGACTTATATGTTGTGTGAACAATGCAAAGGCCGATATGAAGACGAAGATCCGGATGTTTCCAGCAATAACAGAGAGCTAAACGCTGAATCAAGCACAGCAGGGTTTTGGAGAGAACAGCTCTTTTTTTTCCACTTGTGTAAGCAATTCCTGTCCAAATGGCCAGCTGGGAAAACACACAGGAGCGATGGGTAAGCAGCGGCTGGACATCTCCACTCACTCAATCTTCACGCTGATGTCAGGCCTATTCTCTTTAAGAAGGATAGCCTCGTATCTCCAAGGACATTTTAAAAATGACTTGCATCAAACAGAAAGGAATCGTTCAGATTTCATGAAAAAAAGCTGATATATGTTATCACTGGGTATCAGAGTGAGCATCTGTGGCGAAGATTATTGCATTATACAAAACTCATCTTCATTATGTCTTTTCCCAGTGTAGTAAATAACTTCTATATATTGTTTTTGTTGCTTAATTGTTCCCTATTTAGTAATATTAATTTACTAGTCAATACTGAGTCTTTATTAACAAAGGCTGTGCATTAGTGGGCTTCATGAATTGCTCTTCATTACTGTATAAGTGTGCTCAGCAGAAATGTGATTATTTTAGTCTGACATTTCTGTAGGGAGGCAGGGTGGCTCAAAACACCTCACCAGCATGGGACGGGTATAAATCCCACTTCTGCTCTGTGTATGTGGAGTTTGTAGGCTTCCTCTGATCTCCTCCTGTGGTCTAAAAATATCCTTTTAGGCTAATTAAATTGACTTTACTGTGTGTGAGTGTACATGTCTTGTGATGGACTGGTATCTCATCCGTTGTGTACCTCAGCCTTGTACTCTATGCTATCTAGGATAGGGTACAGCCCCCCCCCCACCCCCACCCCCTCCCCAGCCTACCGAAATCCTGATCAGCAGGGTTCAGTCCAAAATCAGCAACAAATAGATAGATGGATGAATTTCAACTGTGCTAGCAAATCAAAGAAAAAAATATATTCTTTTTTTTTGTTTGATAAAGTCTGCCTCCAGCAACATTAATATTTACTCTGCAAAAATCTTTTTTTTTTTTTTTTTTCTTTTTTTTTGTGGGTTTAAACGTACAACCTTCTTTTATGGAAACCAGAAGCATAAAGTTCTGCTAGTATTTTCTAGGACCAACATTATTTTATGCTATATTGCTGGATACAACCAAAACATGAAAAGCCAGTACAATCATTGTTGGAGAGGTGCACTTTAGTTCTGTATCAAAAAAACCCTTTCTTAGCTGGTTATAGGGATATTAGGGGCATTTCTTTGATTCTGCATTTCGAATGATTACCGAAAGATGTTTACCGTGCTTGTTTTGTACCATAAAACTAGACTATAGAATTATTTACTAGCCATGAAATTTTCACAGCAGTATTAAAACACAGTACCTGAACTACCGGTTTCTCACTGGGAATCCTTTTTCCGGGAATGAATTGTCTTCCGAGGAGAGAATGGGATGAGAGTGTTGCTATGGAAACCGTGAGAGTAGTAAATGTTAAGGGTGTGTTTTTTTCCTCTCGAACTTGGTGCCATTAGAGGAGTCACCTGCTGGAAGTAGTATCGGGGTGGCAATATCCTCGTGCTCCTAGTGAAGAAGGTGGGGATTTGAACAAGCGATCATTGGCACAGGGCTGGCTTTGCGGTATGAGGCTGGGTAGCGTACAGCGAGGGCCAGCGAGGGAGGGACTGAGAAGAGAGCCCGGGTTCCAGCGCAGTCAAGAGGAAGAAAATGCCGCAAATGGGGAAAAGTATCGTCCCAGATAGCATCGTGCTAAAATTTAGCCTTAAAGTCATTTAGAAAGACATCAAAGTTAACCGTCAATTACCGTCAAATTCTGCAATTTTTTACATTTTCTATCTGTACACATATTCACATACGTCTATATTTTAATTCTTTTTAAGTGGATATTTACAGTCGGAAAATGATCCATTCGATAAAGTGTCCCTGTAATTTGTTTAATTCTGTGTTATATGCAAGCTGTATTTTGTCTTGTTCGCTAAATTTTCTTGTAATATCTATCGAACATCGCCAGAACTATATGAAAACACTGAAGCAATGGAACAGCAAAGCATATAAGTTTTTCAGTTTTGATTGGGATATTGAGTTGAACTCATATTTAACTTCCTTTGAAATGAGGACACTTGGTGGAAGCGTGATGGTGATATTGAATGGGGAACAGCGACGGCCTCAAACCGGCTGATTTCCGTTGGAAATAAATGCGCATCCTGGGCATATTTATACATGAAGGGACTGGGTGGAGATATGGGGGCTCCCCTATCAGAGGCACAGTCACGCGTGGGCGAGCCGTGTTTGTGTGCCAATTCAACATCTCCAGGAAGACCCCAAGGCCTCACGGCAAATCCCAAACTCAGCATTGCTGTCTGTCCTCAAAGCGAGAGAGAGAGAGAGAGAGAGAGAGAGAGAGAGAAAAACCCATTGCTCTTCAACTCATGCATCGCGCTCAGTTAAGCACATTCAAATCCTCCCTCCTCGGGTCCGCAGAATCGTGAAGACTCTGCCGTTTCTGTAAGTTGCTTAAGCTGAAGCCTGCGGTGAGATTTCTAAAGTTGGGTTGGTACTGCCGCCATTCTGGGGGCTGTTATTTATTTATTTTATTTTTTTTGCACTCGTGTAGGTTAATGAAAATAAAGCACCGATCGCCAAGTGGCGCCAGGCTTGCTGTAATTTTCTTCGCATTGAAAAGAAACCTGCGCAGCATATCATTTACCAATCAGTTCCTTTAATTTCAAGTTCACTGAAGCCGAAAATGGAAAAAGTACTGTGAGGAGAGAAAAAAAAAATGCACATGGACCGTTCTCATTGTCACAAAGACAATCTTGAAGACAATTTTCTCCTCAGCATATTAGAGAGATGATTCTGAAAGACAACAGCGCGGTGTGGACGAATCCCACGTTTATCTCCCTTAGTCGGGCCTCTCGCCTTCCTGATTGGTTATTGATTTTAATTGGCTTCACGTAAACGGCCAAGCCGAGGTCCAAAGTGACCTACTCGTGCGAGATGGTGTATCTGGAGTATCCTGGAGTACCTTTGAGGACCCGCATCTCGCCAGTGCTGCAGTGATGTGAGGGTCCTTCTGTTTTCGTCAACATCTCACCTTTAGGGGCTCAGCGACTGAGGACCAGATCACCAAATTGTTATGATGTCAGTGTAGGACAAATATAAATATATGTATCCAGTGGGCCGCAGTCTTCCAGAAACATGATAAGATGAGGTAATAAACAGCTAAGACAGTCCAATTAGACACACAGCAAAAGTTCATCCATAGTCTGAGATCACTATATATTGTCACTGACAATCCTTTTTCGTTTCCTTCTGTGGTTCATATCTGGGTCCAGGCTTATCTGTCTGTACAAGGGCCGCATTGCTGAGGTCTCCCTCCCTTCTTCCACGCTCATCTTGGCCGCAGAGACGGCAGGGAGAGTTCAGTCCTGCTCCCTGTTCTATTTACTGGTCTCCATTTCCGGGGGGGTGGAGATGGACACAATTCCTATTAACCCTTCCAGGTGATGACTGAAGTGGCAGTGAGCCTCCTGGTACATTAAATACCATAACACATCATATTATTGAATCATTATCAATATCAGTATGACATCATAAAGTATAAATCATTTTTATTCTACTATTGAAATGCATCTCTTACGCTGTGCGATGCAAAACATACACTGCAGTACTCCTACAGTTTTAACAAGCCTGTCTAATTATGGCCCCAGAGGTCAGAGTCCAGACTGTGAGCTCAGAACAGGAGCAGTTTTGATTGGATCAGAGCGATTACATGCATCGCATGGCCCAGCTTCTGGTTAGAATAAAAACCTCAGGAACAGGTCCCACAGGACCATAACTGAATAGCCCCAGTACATAATATAAAGACAAAAAAAAAGAAACGTTGAATAAGAGTCTCCAAAAATACAAAGGACATGCATTGACAGTGAGCTGAGAGAATTCCCACTGGAAAAATTATATTATTTCTTTCTGGCTATTTTTACTGCACTCATTCACACTACTTTTCCTTATAGGAACAATTTTTAAAGTATTCTCACAAAACGGAATTGCTGTAAGAAGACTGGTGGATTTTGGAAGCACACCATATATGCAAGGCTTTGCATTCAGGCCTCATCACTATAACAGAACCGTTTCATTGGTATCAGACACCCAAGAGGCAGGTCAATGGCACCGATTGACTTTAACTCTTCAAGGCCAACGTAGAAGGTGCTCAACGACATGGAAAGTTTGGAGACCAACACAGTTTTTTGCTAGTTAAGGAATGCTGGACAGGGTTATTTTAAAATCAGACTCTACAAATACAAATTATTTACCAATCATTTCACTGACAATATAACATGTGGTATTTATATAATCCTACTGCAGGAAATCACCACAAAACTCGCCAGATTGTGACAGAGAAGAATGCACTGTTCTTCATCACAATATAGCATGTTGTTGATTTTTGTTGTTGCTTTTTGTTTTTTTTGAGGACTAGCTAAGTCAGCAGTAAGCGTTTCCCTCGCTTCACGCGGAGACGCTACGGTGTTGCGACGCACCGCACGGCTTGACATCCCTGTCCCCAGAGCGATCTCTCACGCGCGGAAAGGAACGGAATCTCCCAGTAGGCACCTTCACCCATGTGCCCCCCCAGTCCTGTCTCCAGGCAAATTTCCTGCAGTTTGACGGAGCTCAGATACGCTCAAAGCTCTACACAGCGGTGAAGAGGGATGGCATTTTGGGAACTCATTAATCTTAATGTATCCAAACGGAAAGCGGCTTCCGTCGCTGGACTGGCTGGTAGCGACTCCCAGCTCACGGGGGAGCGTATCAGGCTGCACACTCAGTCCTGGCCGCTTCCTCCCTCTGTCACGGTTAATCCCCAAACATAAGAGGACACTGTCACACTTTACAAGGTTCTGCAGCTGCATCTCCACCCTCAGCGTCATCCTGTACCCTCCATAAGCTATGGAAGCCTGTTATCTACACGTGAAGATTTAGCTTTTATTATCTAATCATATTATTTGAAGAGACGCATAAGTAGTTAGTAGGTCTCATAAAATCTTATGTTTTTAGTGATCTATATGAAAATCGTTTAACAAATGGTGTTATAGCAGTAAACAGAGATGGTCAGGTAGCCGAAATGATCTGTTTTAGCTCTGCGATGGATAGGACTTGAACAGAAACCTCATAAATTGTTCTCAGTCAGGATGCTAAAAGTGAACTGACTGAACGTCTGTCTAAATGCCCTGTATTTTTAGAAATCTGAAGAACCGGCATGCAGTTGTGATTTGAGGAAGGTGTTTACAGCACTTTTTAAGGCCTCATTGTGATACACATATTCACTGCGGTGATGCGTTTATCTGAAAGTGATGTGCTACTGAGAGAGTAGGTTCAGACAGTCTCTGGAGTAATAGGGGATAACAGCCTTGTGCAAGGGCATGATAGTGAAGGCAGGTGTTGATCCTCGGATGTGAACCAGCAACCTTCTGATCAGAGGGACAGTCTTCCTACCAACAGAGCTGCAAACATCTCCCAACAAACCAAATAACCTCAGAGCAACAACAGTGAACTAAAAAATATCAAGCTATCCAGCTCCTCCCTTATTTATCATAAAAACGTACTTATCTCATTCTACCATATGAAAGCGCGAATGGCTGGTGCCGTACGATGGTGTCAATGCTGCCATTGACTCTGTATCTCGCGTAGATGATGATTTAACACCATCGTATCACAGAACACAGAATTTCATTTCAGGCTCGCTATGCGACGACATCTGTTGTGCAACTCTATCTGGTTTTGTTCCTCCATATTAACTTTCTCAACCATGTAATTTTAATGCTGACGGATTATAGGGCTTCTCTCTGCCTGTCTCACACCTTGCTGGAGCCCGTCCCTCCCCTGGCTTCCGGAAGGGCTCGGGGGGGCCCTGGCTGCAGCTTTAATTTCCTCGCTCCGGTGCACTTTGATTAACACACTGCTCCGCGGCTCCCGGCCAAGTCGCCCCCATAGTGAGATCGCAGTCGACATGGCAGGGCTGGGCCCGCCAGGGCCGCGATTCGTAAAACCCGCGTTATGGGCCACCACTGCGATTCACGCCGCTCGCTGTGTGGCTTGACGGTAGCTGGGAACCTGCATCGCCCACGTCATCGGTCGCCATCATGACCGTTCATGCCAGTTTTTGTTATTGCGAATACAGATGATCGTCGGCGTTCGTGTGGGCGAAATGTTGTAGGTGAAACAGCAAATTTAATAAAATCCGCCCCATGTTCGCTGTTAGGATATTAAATAGATATGGTATGAGATATGAAGATGGCAGATAGCTATGACAGACCAGGGCTAGTTCTGGCTTTCATTTCATTGTGATAAATAAAGGAATAACTTAGAATTCCCATTGTGTGTAGTCTGCAGCTACTAGTAAATACCCAACTTATAAGAGACCAAGGGTGAAAGAAGGTTCCTAGATTTACATTCCAACCTCTTATCCTGAGAGAGCCAAGGCAGTTGAGAGCTTAAAGCAGGGGACCCCCTGTATAGGATGCTAGCATGTATCCAGTGGGCCGCAGTCTTCCAGAAACATGATAAGATGAGGTAATAAACAGCTAAGAGTACATACATGCACACTATGGCCAACTATAGGACACCCACCTGCTTTTGGACTGTGCGGAGCCAAAATGGAGATAACGTGCAATCTCTATACACTCATGGGTGTTCAACTTGCACAAAAAAAATTCTGTGGGCAGAATGCAAATTGATTTGCTCAGAGAGATAACGAATCAGATTATAGAGGAGGTGGGACCAACCAATGGTCCTACTTCCTCTGGTTGCTTGTACCCACCTCCTCTACAATCTGATTGGTTACCTCTGAACCAATCATTTTCCATTCTGCCTTGAGAATATTTTTGTGTAAGTAAAACTCCTAGGGCCTCTCCACATGTAAAGAGCACGGACAGGGTTTAGGAAAACTAGACTCCCAGCTGAGCCACCATGAAAACTGATACCAACTGGTTTGTCACCCTCCCAACTCGGGTCATGTCCCACTGCATTGTGTGAGCAATCAGGAGTTTACTCGTGACTATATACAGCTATATAGTACCATACATGCTGAATAAAACATCTTCTAGTTCCAAACTTTAGTGAATAAGTAAACCTTTTGACGCCAACAATAATTCTTAAAGGATTATCCTATAACACTATTAAATAATAATGGTCATTATAAAAATACATATATGAAGGTGCTAACAGCTTCTCTTGTCACAGATAATAGCTTGCCTAGGTTCAAAGGTTTGTGATGAATGGTTTTCAGTGCTATTGATATCAGACACGTTAGCATTGGCTAATGCAGGCGACGCGGCTAATGTGGCTAACGCTACTGATGAGGCTAATGTGGCTAATGCTGCTGATGGGGCTAATATGGCTAACACTACTGATGAGGTTAACATGGCTAACGCTGCTGATTAGGCTAACATGGCTAATGGTGCTGATGAGGCTAACGCGGCCAATGCTGCTGATGAGGCTAACGTTGTTAGCACTGCTGATGAGGCTAACATGGCTAATGTTGCTGATCAGGCTAACACGGCTAACGCTAACGATGAAGTTAACATGGCTAACATGCATCTTAGCTATGTAGTGCTGCTGCTGCTGGTGCTGCTGTAACGCCCTGGCATGTGGCTTCAGTGAAGATGAAAGGTGAATGGTGAATGCCGAGCCTTTGGCATCTCCCACCATACTGAGCCTCCACACCTCTGGCTCCCTGCTTCACTGCGCAGTGAAGTACTAGCCAGAGGCAGCTGGGAGGTGGCGGGGGGCTGCCATAGACCGTAGCCACGAGACTGCAACAAGCCACACCAGTTTTTTTTGCCGTTAATTTCAACATCAAAGGATCATTGTCCACAACTACATAATTAATAAAAAATTCTTTACTCTGCAAATAAAGATACTCAGTATACTCACTAGATCCTATAAACTAACATATATATCTTCACATCATTCCCTTAATAGTTTCTCCAGAGCAAAATAACAAAGAATTGAGTAAGAGTGTCAGTAAGTGACAAATACATGGGTAATAATGGTGAAAATTAATAGTGAATAAAAGGCAAAACAAAATATAGGAAAGTAAACAAAACCCTGTCATTTCATGGAAAACACATAAATAAATAAAAAACTCTGGGGGAGCCGAGATCAACTGGTAGCTCAGCCTCTCAGCTCCCGCCCAGTGAGCTGACATTATATAGCTCAAAAAGTATTTTAGATATTGTGTGCATCATCGAAACTGCAGCTACGTTTAAATAGTCCAAAAAAGCTTGTAGTGGTTACTTTATTGTGAACACCACTTCAAAATGTCATGGCGATGATTATTTTTTCCATTCTTTCCACCTGTACCCCAAGCCAGTGATGCAAGGGAGGATTTATACCTATATATAGAGCTGAGAGCCTGCTTTGGGTAAGCAGATATGGAAAATGGAATATTTTATACATGCATGTGTTGTTCTGACGGTAATGCAGTGGACACCTGCATAGGATGGACCCATCGTGACAATCCTGGATGCTCTTTCCTCTGCCCGCCTCTACGCCCGTACGATGCCCGGGATGGTGACGGAAGGGATGTGCGTGTATAAGGGAGCATCTACAGCCTCCCCTGCCTCCTCCTCCTCCAGCTCGTCAGGGGCCATCAGACCCAGCGGCCTTCTGGGAAGGGGCCTCGGCAGTGACGTCGCCGGATCGGAGCAGATCGGCGACTCTCCCGTGGCTCCAAAAGCGCCGGCTGGCCTGTAGATTCGCCCCCGCGCTGCAACCTCAGGCGAGGAGCGAACCAGCGTTGACGTCTGTCCTTCTGCCGTCTCGATGACATTGTGACTCGCCCGACTCACCCTGCTGCTCGTGGGCAAACACCCCCGGGCGAGATGCAGAACTCGGCCTGTTTTTATTCTCAGACAGGCAGCTCTGCTCTCTTATCCCTTAAAGTGACGGTTCTGACCAGGGCTGTGCACAGACTTTTTAAGGGGCAGGTGCTCAAAGGTTAAAAAAAGGGGCAGTAAGGACAAATTCACGTTAAATAGTTTGGGCAAAACAGGCAGGTGCTTGCCCCCCCCAAGCCCCACCCCTGCTTAGCCAATAAGAAACAAACAGCGTTCAGTCCAACCTCAAATAACGAGTAACCGGCCGGCTGCTAAAATGTTCCCTCAACAACCACATTTTTTTCTTTCGGATTATTGAAAATTGCCGGATCTTGACAGGGGGTCCACGTGTCATTAGGCACTAATACCTGTATTGTTCTATGTCAGCGGTAATTAAAAAAAAAAAACACTCAGAGTCCTTTAGTAAAAGGGAAGGCACTTGTGAATTTACCTGTAAAGTATCGAAGCCACTTCGCCCTGAAGAGCAGCACTGAGGCACTTTGGGCCTATTGACCCTTAAAATTTATTATGTACAAGAGGCTTCCATTTGTAAATGAGATATCGAGCCATTTTTTCTCCAAATGTACTGAACAAATCTGCAGGCCTTTATTATTTATATATGTACACACACACAAACACATTCACTTAACTGGAATTTAAGTTGATGATTCTGTACTAAAAAGGATATGAATGTCCAGTTAAAAATATGCTGATTTATTAAAACTTGTTACGGGGTGCTGGTCTTCAGAGATTCACATCAAAAGCATGAATACCCAATACTGACTATGTTTAAAGTGCTGTTGTTGTGCACTGTGCTTCAACAGGGATGCCATTAAAAATCCACTGATCTCTTCGCTCTGAGATAGGAAGAAAACACTCCTGAACGCAGCATGTGGGCAGGAATAGCCTGAACATTTCACCACAGGCCCTTATGCAACGTCAGGTGCTGCCAGTGGCTGCGTGATGCAGACGGCTGCCGGCTGCGCTTGCTTCCCTGCAGTCAGCATGCCAGCCCTCCCGCTCCTACCTGTCTCAGTGCTTAGAAGATTAAGATCCAATGTAAACCCACATAGGGGCAGCTACATAGGTAACAGACCGGTGAAGTGCTATTCTCTCTCCCCATCCATCCATCCATCCATCCATCTATCCAACCTCTCTCCCTATCCATCCATCCATCATCCTATCTCCATCCATCCTCTCCCAATCCATCCATCCATCAATCAATCATCTCTCTCTCTCCATCCATCCAATCTCCCAATCCATCCATCCTCTCTCCCAATCCATCCATCCATCCACTCTCCCAATCTATCCATCCACAGTCTACTACGGAAGCACAGGACATATAAAGCGTACACACACGCACATATACACACACACACACACAAAAACACACACCGAAAATGTGTGCACTGCCCATGCACAAAAGACAGAATGATCATGCATTCAGCTCCACCATTAGACTGGCAAACTAATTTCAGAAAGACAAAAAGTGCAAGTGAATGAGTATGTGATCTCACCGCAAGATTTCATTGCCCTGTATGACTGCCTAAGCTGAAACCATGAAGTGCTATCCAGCACGACAGCTTTTGCGATGATTCTCAACTGCGGAAACCTTTACTCCACGCGAGATCCCCGTCTTCCACGCCGGGCTCACATTTTACTCACAATGCCGGTGCTTAATTGTTCAAATATTTGTGCGGATGGGACGTCGCCCCAAATGTCTTAGGGGGAAATTAGGCATGTGGTCTGAGAGCGAGAGTCCAAATGAACGCACCCCAAACTGGAAATAATGAAGCCATTCTCCAGACTACACATATTATGGAGGTAGGCGCAGGCATGAGGACGGCAACAGCCTCCCACGACATAGCGTGGGACACGAAGACGGGGAAAAGCCGTGAGGTGACAGCGCCGGGACATCGCTGGCGGGTTTCCGAGGGTGGGGTGGGATTCTCAATTATAAATAAGTACAAAGAAGGTCTTGGGGACAGGTTACGTCTGCTGCAACTTTCTCAGCTGCAATCAGTCGATGCTTTAGCACCGTGCTGTTTTCACAGGTCCTCAGCTATGGGCTACGGAGAAAGCATCGTCACAGGAAGACGGAACAGCTGGGGGGGCGATTCCGTGGCAAGGTGCCCCTGTCCCATAATGCTTTGCGGCATCGGCAGCGGGACGACCTCATTCTGCAATTCAGAATTCAATGTTTTTTTTTTTCCTTGACATCTGCTTTCGTATTTGGAGGTGGAGATGGCTTCCTGAAGCCAAACGCTGGGCTTCCCGCTCATGCTCGGGGTGAAACACCCCAATGATTCCATCGATGGAGATTTAGCGTCATTCTTCATCGGTCCTTACATATACCCCCATGGAACCTCCTGATCAGGGTCCTGGGATCCCCCACTTATGGTTAAAAAAACATTAAGACAAAAAAAAAATAAAGGAAATTCTGTTGCATATTTTATATATATATATATATACACTCACCTAAAGGATTATTAGGAACACCTGTTCAATTTCTCATTAATGCAATTATCTAATCAAC
>JAOYFF010000051.1:2675492-2723126 GCA_025773925.1 Cryptomyrus ogoouensis
TCGCCCACACCCCTAAGCGGCGTGGGCATCGGGGGTCGGGCGCCCCCCCCCTTTTTTTGTTGGGTTTTCTTTGTCCCTCCCCCCCTGGGGCAAAAAAAAAAAAAAAAAAAAAAAAGGTGGGGGGGGGGGGGTGGTCTTCTAGCAGGATTTTTGTCTGCCGAAGCTGTCTACCTTCTCTGTTTCACTTGGACGGGCAGATCTCTGGCTGAGGCCTGTCAGCCGTCCGCCAGCTGCTCGCGGTTCGGCTCCGGCGCCGTCGGGAAAGGCGACCGATTCGAAGGGACGGCCACGCCCCAGTGGGCCCCCAACCTGGCAACCCCGTGGACCCCACCTGGCAACCCCACCGCCCAAGACTGCTTCACAGAGATCAGGAGCTTCACCGACAGGCTGGGCACGTCGAGAACGGTTCCGACAGATCCGGCTTATCTGGAGCGGGCCGAGGTGTTTTTAGAGCCACACGACACGGCAGGGGTGCCATTAAATAAAAGAATCAATGAGATTACACTGGCCCTTAGAGCGAGGGCTTGAGGAAGTCCGCAGCACAGGCAGGAACATACCCAGGTAGCACCGCATAAATAATTCAGATAAACTAAAGCTATTCAAAACTTCTATGGTCTGGAGGACCATAGAAGGTCTGGAGGAATTTAACAGCCAGGGCACTTAAGGCTCCGCCCTAGACAGCGAGTTCACCAGGAGCAGGTGCGTCCCACAAAGTTTACTCAGCCCAAGGTTGAGTAGTAAACATGTGGACCATGGTAGTGCAAAAAAAAAAATAATAAATAAATTAGGATACCTTTACTAGCACAAACAACAAAAAAAAAAAAAAAAGGTACATAAAGCAAACCAATTTGATTTGATTTGTGAAAACCTTGGTCTACTATTAGATACAGATGAAAGCAGAGATTGAGGTCAGAGCCCAGGGTTAGCCATTTATTAGGGCCCTGGAGCAGATCAGGGTTGAGTCATTCGGTTAATGAAAAAAATGCTTTTTTTTTTTTTATTATAAATGCAGGGAAATATTGTTTTTGACAGAGTATAGATAAAGTCAAAAAGTACCAGATTCAAATCTGATAGAACAGTATGAAATTATTGAAGTCTTGGGAGGAGCGCTCACTCTGAAGGAGAATGACTGAAATGGAGAAGACATGAAACTGTACAAGATGCGGTGCTGGCCCACCTCCTTCAGAGATCTGGAGAAGGCCCCTAACGGCGCGGGAACGCGTTCTTCCAGACCTGCGATACTGCCCACGTAGAGCCTCATTGATATCCTGCCTGAGAGGACCGAGTCACATCTCACGCATCTCCGCAGGAAAGTTCCCTCACATCTGCTCTCGATGAAAGTGACAGGGGAGCGACAGGGGACAGAAGCTAGCTCCGCCAAAAACGACGCCTCGACCGCAGCGAGTACGGGGGCTTACGGTCCTTAGGTGAACCTACATCGTTCCACCCCTCCTCCCCTCACACTGTAGACCCCGGAATGCCTCGGTTCCGTTTGGTCCATGGTTCACCGAGATGACACAAGGCAACAGCAGCACATCAATTCGGCTCATATAATACGCGTTAGGCTGTCGTTTGCCTTTGTGAAGTTCTAGGCAATTCCAGGAACCTGTCCAAATGTGTTCAGGATGGTGACAGATTTTTAAAAAAGCGTTTCGAAAGGATGACGGCAAGCCACATTTTTATGAATACGTACAGCACACGTACGCGCTCTTAAGACTATTTGTCTTGCACATCCGCAGTGCACAATGTGCCTTGTCTCACACGTGTGTGTGTTTATCACGTTATGTTCCCTCGCTGCTATCGTGCATTAGCATCTCCCCAAACCCAGTTTCCTTCTACGACTTTCTGCACTTCGCCTTTCTGGAGACTGTTGCCACACATTAACATATCATCTTGCCCTGTCGAGCTCATCTGAGAAACTCATAGGACAACAGTGACATGGCTGTAGGAAGGCATTAAGACGATGGGCGCACTGGTGAACGGCCGTTAAAACCCCATGTGTGTTCTCAGGAATTTCTCAAGCTTGGCAGGAAAGAGAAATGTACTGAGTACGGAAATGTACCGAGTACGATTTGCATTTAAGTGACCAGTTATACCGCATTGCAGGTCCCATTAAGCCAGGCCTCAAGCACTGGAACCAGCTGATGAATGAAATTCTCTGCATACAGGAGGTTAACGAAGGTTTACAAGCAGAAGCGCGGCTTGCTGCGCCCACAGCCGAGAGCCACTCATTTACGCGATCCCACGTGCAGTGCGCACTAGATCCCATCCTTAACGGTTAGGGACCGTCCATAAAGAGACACCTCCATGCTCGAAGCCCTGCTGCGATTTCGCCGTATTAAAAGGGCACCTGTCTGAACCTCCCCAGTCTCCGGTGACAGGTGGAGTAAGGCAATTTAAAAAGTTCATGTTTAGAGAAACGGCGCACGGCCCAGTTCAGGCAGCCAATCAGATGCCGGAGACGCTCTCGGCGACGCCCCCGTGAGGATCCCACGCCGTCATGGACAAGAGGCTAAAGAGAACGGCGGCTGCATAATTCACAGCCTCTCGGAGCAGCACGGGCCCCGCCGCTCTGTCAGCGCCTCTCCTTCAGGGGAGATATTTCCATCTAGCCAGATGGCGAAAGCCGATGTGGGAGACACCGACGAGTCACCGAGTTTAACGCTAGAAATCGCTGCCCAGTTATGCAGCCGGAAAAACAAAACCACGGACAACTGCTAACAATCTGCGCATTCTTCACGAGCATATTGTCACAAAACAAACACGCGCGCACACCATTTGCCCATCTTGCTCCCACTGCACCAGCACGGTAAATACGAAAGACTTGTCAGCTGCCTTAAAGAGCTCGGCGCATACGCTTCAGAACCTCGGGCCCAGGATGAATCCTACCCGCACCCTGAGACGGTTTCTACGCCCCCCAACGACACAGAGGCAAGACTTTTACAGACACAGTCTTAAACTTACATCAAGCAAAAGGAGCAATAAATTAGTCATAAAGGTCTACCTGGGGTAAGTTTGATGTGGAAAATCATTAAGATGCTCCCCCCCCCGGTACTCCCCCTGCTAAATTTTACTGACAAAATCCCTCAGCACAACTACCCCCCCGAGTTGCATACCAGAACAATTTCACACCTAGTGTTTACATTGGGCTTATCCACAGCTATGATAGGTGGTTTTTCTGAATCAACAGCCCACACATGAACAACCATGTAGAGACTGCACTCCTGTAATGATGCATTTAGATCTTCCTTGACCTACACAGCGGCAAATCCATCAGTTACTGTATCTCAATCCTAAGCAGTTTTAAGTAAAAGCTAATTAAATGCTACCTGGGTTGATATGATGTTGCATTGCGATGTTAATGCCCGTTAAAGACATTTAAGCGCTTGAGTGATACTTAGAGAGGAGACAGACAATTACATTAACTGCAGCGATGGTTCAGAGACACCCGCATCTCCAAGGGCTTTAGTACATGCAGAGTTTCCCAGAGACCGTTGGTTGAGTTCGGTGCTAAGGGCCCAGCTTCAAAGGGCTGCGAGAGGCGAGGCCTCCACTAGCTTTACGATTTTCAGCACCGAATGCCACAAATGTGGCACATATTATGACAGTAAAAACAAACATTCACAGTCACGGTTTGAGTTAACGTCCCTATTCCCCATATGAACAATTATGGTTTACGGCTTTTTCCCCTGCTTTAGAGGATAAGAAAAAAGTGTCACTGGTCTATTGAACATTATCACGACCAATGCCTTGAAGACACCTTCGAATTAGGGATTGTACTTCAACACAGGGCGAGAAATAGCATTATGATACAGGCCTGACGCATTACGGAAATACTTAAACGGGCACCGACGAGCACAGAATGCACAGGTAGCCAAAGAGACCTGGAGGATATGGTAATAGTGTCTATCACTACCTCCAAATTCAGTCAGAAAATTTATTTTAATAAAATCAGCACAGCAACTAGCCCTCTGGCGGCGGCACCGAAAGGGCCGCGGGCTATGGACGATGGTCCTAATGAACGCCTGTCACACGCTTCCCGGACACCGAACAGGTGTCAACGGTCAATTGCCTGGGTCAGAACCAGTCAGAAGCCAAACACAGGAAACGTGAGGAACAACCTGAAACAGCAGGCAAATTCTCTCCAGCCTCTCAGTACCACATATTTTTCCAAAAATTATTTATACATAACTGACGCCCTCTGCAAAATAAGGCCTGCCATTTTCTGGCATTTATCATCATAAATTGCTATAGGTAAATTGTTAAAAACACCCCCAATCACCTGCAGAGACACATTTTTGATCCAAAATACACAGACTGGAGGCACAGACTGCAAAAGGGGATCAGTTCTTCACTTCCCACCGTGTCTGTGCGCAGGTCTAACTGCGGTGAAGGTTTCGTACAGCCTAAAAAAAAATATATACCAAATTGACAGACAAACTGGATCCATGTGGCGTAATAATGGGCTGTGAGCTGCATTTGATGTCAGAATCAGCGTCATTGTGTGTTAATTTCCTCTCCAACTGTTTAGCAACAAAGCAACACGGTGTCAACCGATTAAAAGCCCTTGGAGCGATGTTTTACTTACAATAAGCTGTGTTAAGGCAAACTTTACCGCCCATTTAAAACGACACACTGACGGGTTAGAAATATATTCAATTAGGCCGCTACTTATTTTTTTAATCACTTATTTCAGATTAACCCTAACTTCCCACACCACAGACACAGGTGCCGGTAATTTATTCAGGCAGAGATTAAACCTTTATCGCGGTTACATTAACCAGTACTAGTGATTTATAAAGCCCAGGTTACTACAAATTACCAAAGAAAAAACACTTGAATGCCAACTTGCCTATATCGCTTAGTCGCATTAAGCTGTAAAAAGCAGCCCAAAGACCCCCGATACTCAAACAGCCTGTATCATATTAGTACCTAGATATTTTTAAAAATCACGCATATTTCTAATACAAGTGCCGTCCATCGGGTGTTAAGCGGCGGCCCCGTTCACGGCGCCTGCATGCCGCGCCCATGGCCGGCTCCCCGGAGCCCTGTATAAAGAAGCAGGCATTAACTTTGCAGGAGTAATTAGCGAAAATTCGGTTTTTAATCGAGTAGTACAGACAGACACAGCGAGTGGACGCCTCGCCGCCTATCCTGCATACAAACGTCTTGGGGGTGAACCTTTAGTTAAGGTGCAGGAGCTGCACGTCGGTTGCACCATGTGTATTTATCTACGCAAACTTCTCCGTTAGTTAATGCCCCCCGGGGGGGGTTTATGTTCTACGTACCTTCACTCCTACGATAAGTTGCTCAGTAATAACTGTAAGGGAGCCGCACCACGCCGAGCGCCCTGTCGCCCGTCTTCATTGCAGACTTACGGAGGTGGAAGGAAGGAGCAGACGGCGGGAAATTGGCGCACCGACGCTACATTAGTAATGACTAATTAAGACAATCGGGCTTCAATATAGCAATCAAGCCCAGAGTATCTATGCTGGGTGCGGGATCGGAAGCGTTCGATCCAGATGGAGATATACCAGGAGCAAACCGAAGGGTCTGTGCTACGGATTAACTTGCAACGAGGAATAAATATGGCCAAGTGCCTGACCGGTGTCCGTATAATCACCATACAGCCATTAATGCAAGAGTTTAATCAGCCAGGGGCTGGGAAACGTGGGTCAGAGTCTCGATCATCACCTATACGGCAGTAAACGTGGGGATTGGAAGCAGGGCCATACGCATTGCGCTACATATAGGGGCTGCGATTTTTTTTTTTTTTTTTTTTTTTTTTTTTAAGTGTCCTGAATGATTAAGACGTCAAACGTGGCTCTGATGTTTGTCATTAAAAGGTGCTCATCAGAAAACGTTATCGAGAGCGAAGCAACACAGAGATTGTGCAGAAATAAATCCGCAACGCCACTTCTCTGGTCACCCCACATGTACAGGTAGCGTTATCATCAGCCATTGGAATCACTACATTAATTGTGACTATGAGACTACGGCGTGTTCACCGGGACACCGCTGTCCATCCTGCGTGCACCGCTTTCAGATCGGCTCGCCCATGACACGTCTGGCCAGGTAGAGTTAAGAGTCGGCTCCGTGCATTCTTGTGTCTTTCCAAAAAAATGAAATGCACAAAGGAAAAAACGCAGATTCTTCGTAATATGTATTATATCTGTACCAAGAAGCTCTGCGATCTACGTCTGTCACACCACTGATACAATGTAACCTTATGGATGATGGAGCAACCGACGCATATGCGCACTGCATGCAGCGTTACTCCTGCATCCCAACTTCAATCAAGTGTCATTCAAACACCCAAAGAAACAAAATACGAAGAACTACAGAATTAAACACTGGCTGCAATATTAGTTACGATCCCGCTGTCAAGAAAACATATCGCTACAATTTAGACGTAATAGCAATGAACAAGTAAACCAATGACCCGGCCACCTAAATGTCAGCATCACAACAAATATCTTTGAGAAGAAACTTTAAAAACGCCTTACCGTCTCTAATGAAAGTTAAGGATGTCCTTAGTGTTAGCCAAATATAGCACTCTTTCAACAAATACACATTCAAATAATAAGCAGCATAAAAAAAGCAAAATTACTTGGATAAAAAATTCGAACACAAATGAACACAATTCATTAAATAAAATATTTATTAAAAATAAAAACAAATGGGACACACGCACATATAAATTAACAACACATAACAAAACCGAATAAATAAAAGGACTGAAAATCTAAAAGAAGCGACTTCTGCCTCTATAGGTTCGCTACCAAAACAAGCGACATCACTGACTGAAAGAAAGCAAACTAAGAAAGAGGGTGTCTTTAAAGGGAAGGTGGTCCCGTCCGTGTATATATATATATAGAGCCGTATCACAGCAGCGATATACCTCTCCGCCCTATGTTGCGCAGCAGCCCTTCAATATACATTACAGCGCAAGTACGCGGAAGTATACCCTAGTAATAGTACTTTCTAGCGCTTTGCATTGGACGCTTTCACCCAATTGGCTGTAATCCGTCTCCTTGGCACGCCCACTACGGCAACGTCAGCACGCTATTGGTCCATTTTTGTTACTCGCGGACGCCTTTGGGTATTCCACTCAAAAGTGTCAAACACAACTATTAAAAGCAGGGAAAGCGTGCTATTTTCAGCGCGTCAGAATCCTTTAATCGCGTACCGGTGGTGTCTTTCTATTACCAGGAGTATAAGAAATTTTTGTTTACTTTTTTATTGTAATACAGAGACTGGTTTAATTCCAGTGATTTGGAACAAAATTAAATCAAGCTATTGGAACAGACGTGGATTTTTACTAAACTTTCAATTAACAACTACTATTTTACTTATCACACGACATGCAAAAAAATAACTGATTTCCGTCTTTCACTCATGGATGTTGCTGGTAGCAGCGTGCGGTTAAGTAGATTTCTCATTATTTTGCTAATACTGATTGTAATAATAATAATAATTAATAATGGGTTCCTAGTTCAGTGGCGTATGAAGCATAACGAAACGATTAAATAATGATGACAGTGTGTAACAAGTATTTATTCAATGTAGTTTTAAATATCTGCGTACTTGTTTCATTTTCTTCAAAAAAGAATTTGCACAAGTATACCAAAATTATTTATTGCATTCAAGTTATGTAATTATAAAGTTGCATCGCATCATATATTGTTTATAATACTGTCTGGAGCCAGATGTCCACACCATTTAAGACGTTTGCTCTGTATGCTTCTAACGGTATTCAGCACAAAAATGATTATTTTTGGGGGGCAAATAACGGTTTCAAACGACCTATGAAAGTTTCTATGAGTCAAAGTTGCTTTTTTGCTATATGGTTTAATTTGGATGTGATGAGATAGGGAATTTACAGATTACTCTTTCTTCCCATTAATTTAATATGATTTATTAATTTCATACTGTTTACCATAATAATACTTTACTGGACACCATTGTATATTCTACTATAGGTGAAGATAATGGAATTAAATACATATAAATTATCCAGCATATAATAAAAAAAGTGTTTGTGGGCTCATATACTTTGCATTCAATAAATTTGTCAAGCTGACATAACCCCGGCATTAGCAAACTGTTTATGTTTTCTTTACCACTGCTTTACAAGTTGTTTTCAGTCATTGCTTGTTTTCTGAGAGCTGACTTCATGATTTGTTGGACTCAATTCGCTTATTGACTTGACCTGACAAGATGTTTTTTCTTTCCCTCAGACAGTGAACTACCCAGCATGTTGGCAGTTTGTTCTGTGTAGGCAAGATATTTCCGTGCGCTACAGAAGAGACACCTAGCTACAGCTATTATCGGTTAACTTCTTCACTAAGTATGAGTTAGCTTCTTTGGGGGAGGTGTGTACTGCATCTCTGAATGTGAATTTCCTTTTCTATACACCCTTTCATCTTCTCATTCCTCCTGTAAATGTCGATATCATTGCCAAACTCTCCTGGCTCAATCCCATTGCCACCAGCCTGTTTTAAATGGGCATTTCTGTGTTTGGTGATGATAAGCAGTTCTTACTTCGCAATCATAATTTTGGCGCCAAAATCCAGTTCGGTTTCCTTCTTCCTGCTGGCTACTAGGTTGCTGTTGGTTGTTAAGTGCACCAGTGGTCTACGGCTGTTTCGTTGTGCCAAATTTCGATGACACTTCTTCTGATTGAAAACGTTCTGCATCCAAACTGCATGCATACTTTTTCCCTCTGCATGTTTAAACCCGTCGCCTGTAATGGCCCAGATGCAGAGGTTCAAACGAGTACCACGCACCTACAGCTTGCTCCATTGTCTGCAATAAGCTCCACCAAAACAGCCGTGGAGAGCACGGGAAGTCTTTATAAAATGGAGATATCTACATGAATTATAATGAAGGGGGAAAGTGATTCCTCGTCATTGTCGACACACCATATCACACAGTGTACAACAAAGAAAGGTGTCCTATGTATTTAACCCATATGTCACAACAGGGAACAGCTAATTCAACACCCAGAGAGCAGTTTCTTGCTCAGGGATTCAAACCAGCAATCTTTTAATTGCAAATGCATGTCCCTAACCATCAGGCCACCACATATAGCTTTTCCATAACTGCTGCCGGATTTTTTTTCAGGAGTATTAATAAATATGTCGAAACTCTAAGGCTTTTTCAGGAAAGTTATCCCCGTTGTTTTAATGTTGCTGTTAGATGCTTTTAAAAATACTATAATGCAAAAGGTTGTATTTTTTCCCTCTATTTGCCACACAGGATAGGGCTGAAAATAAAGAAGAAGTAAATTAAAAGAAGTAATTCCACATCTAGGACTGTGTATTTAAGGGCACTTGAAATCTGTGCATGCTGAGCTTTTCGGGCCTCTGATCCAATGTGGACTGTTGGACCAGACATCTGTCAATCACTGGAACCTAGATAAACATGGTCAAGCAGGAAAAAGAAGCCGGATGCAACCCTGTGGATGACCAGCAAACGATGGGGCTGTGGGGAGATGAGCTCTGCCGTTAATGTGATGGTTACTGACTGTTACTGGGACCCCTGCTTTACAGTTCTACATTCTAAACACATTACTATGTGTTTACATGCTTTCACATTAATTTCAGCATGTCTGTGTTTTTTACTGCTAAAATATGAATCGCCTAAAATCTAATGTCAGATTTTGAATTTCACTGAAACACATTTCATATCCATATGGACACTGAGTACAAGATACAGACGCTTCCCAGGTTACGATAGTTCGTGTTACGGTATTTTGACTTTCCGATAGATAAATATTTTTCACTTTCAGTACATTATTCAATAAATTCTACGAGATATTCATCATTTTATTATAAAATAGGCTTTGTGTTAATGATTTACACTAGCTGTAGGTTAATGTAAGTGTTCTAAGCATGTTTAAGGTAGGCTAGGATAGGCTATAATGTTTGTTAGGTTAGGTGTACTGTATTAAAATGCTTTTTCACCCTACGATAGGTTTATCGGAATGTAACTCCATCGTAACCTGGGGAGAAGCACCAACCTTTTTGAAACTGAGAGCTACTTCACGGGTACTGAGCCTATGAAGGGCTACCAGTGATACACTCTTGTTAAATGATAAATTTGCTCAGTTTACCTTTAGTTATATATTATTATTAATAATGATACTCATCTATGTGAAGACACTGATCACGTTTATGATTTTATCAACAATGACTTCAGGTGGGAAACAGATAATATCAATATTCAACTTTAAACTAGTTAATCTAAACTTCATGTATAATAAACATGTTTTAAATGCTTTTTTTAAGATATTGTCATTTTCAAATCTATATAAATGCAAATGTAATTAAAGAAGAATAACAACAGGATAAAATTAAATTTTAGACTCTGCTCACTGGTGAGTTGTGCTATTTTTAGAACAGGTCCGCGGGCGACTCATGCGGCCCTTGGGGGCATCCTGGTGCCCGCGGGCACCATGTTGGTGACCCCTACTGTAAATCATTAATCCTGTTAAAGTAACATAATCTTACATTATGTTACTTAAATAATTTTTTTTTTTTTTTTTTTTAATTCACTCAATAAAGATAAAAGTAACTGAAAAAAATATATGCACAGTTTTCTAAAAGCTGTTAGGATTTCCAGTTGGGCAAAAATAGCCGAATCTGCTCCCAGAAATCAAGACAAATATCAATTATCCATATCATGGACTATTGGTCCTGTCCTCAGGTACAGAGTAAGAGTTGTTGGCAATAGCATTATATTCCTTTGCAGTAGCCTTGCTTAAATGGCCTCATTAAACAATGGCAGTATAGCAAAACCACTTCTGAAGAAGTCAGGGAGCAGGTGCAGTGATGTCAAGGATCGATTTAGTTGTCTGCAGGTGAAATAAAGAATCAGAATTGCTTCCACCCTCTTTGGAAAGTCCCCATAGCACTAGAAGATTAGAAAAAAGAATCTTTTGACAACAAAGAAAGGCATCAATAGCCTCCATTGTTCCTATTGCCCTTTTGTCTGTTTTATTTTCCGCCATTTCAAGTGGCAAAACAGTTTTTTTCTTTTCTGTCAAAAAGAATGAATAGTAGTGAGAACTCTGTAGTCAAAATTCCACTGGCTTGTATTTCAGTTTTACCGAAGCTTCTAAAAAACTATTGCTTTTTTTCTTGATTATTTAATAGAAGCTATTGCTTGCTATTTGGCCTAAAGATTTAACTGTAAAACATCCCTGTTCCATCTCTTGAGTTGCGACGGGCTTAACTCTGCCTCCGAGCCATGTTTTGGAAAGCAAATCGCACAAAAATCAATAACAATTTAAGAGGAAAAATCTGAAGGCATCGATCTTTTGAGTCCATCAATACTAGCCAATGCAATTAGTCAAAGACAAAAATATGGGGAAATTGTGAATTAATCTTCACCCTTCCCAAATAACCATTACTGAAGGATATTACAGTTTTTGTCAAGTTGCTGTTACTGCACGTGATCCTGCTACCAGTAATTATGGAGACAAATGAGAAGGACCATAAACATGATTGAAATAAAAAATATGGGCAACCACAAAAACAAACGACATATTTACAGACAGCTAAGACATGTTGCTTGTCTTGTGTTATTCTGCATTATACTTCTGAAGCAGGGTTAGATATTAGAGCAAATGTATGCTGAAATGGGTTAATATATTTATTTAATTTAACAGTAAAATTTGTGGTGCTTCAGTTTAATTTAGTTGGATGTAAACTAAATCATTTCAAATGGCCACATTGTTTAAAGCCAAAATCTCAGAAAAAGATTCTCTTTTACACTGAATTTGTGTCTGAATTGTGTATAATGACAAAAGGACATCCCTACTAATAGATTTTCAGAAAGTGTGACCTCGCAGCATGCAAACCCTCGATAACAGATCAGGCCACGGTTGAGCTGCAGAAGTTGGTCACGTGACCATTCTTGCTCCATTTTGGCAAGCTGAAGTCCTGCGTGCAGCTTTCTGTTCAGATGCCCAGTCGTTTGCACCTCCTACTCAGACATGAGTCCTGCTTCTAATCCGCACCTTCCTGAAAGTGCTGGTATCTCATAATTCACATACAGGCTGCATGGGTCTTGCATGTTATATATTATATAAGGCTTAGGATGGGAATCTCAGACCTAGCAAGCAAGTGTGTATATAGCCTTTCAGCATCACCCGGTTAAAAGTCAAGAAACAAAAATTGTACTGATACATGCTTTTTTTTCAGGCATCCATTAGCTCGAAAAAAAAATGGTAGAGACAATAATACACATGGTAATTGAATAAAACAGAAGGATTGCAGATGCAGAAGGTGACTGAAGCTGTGGGGGTCAAAGTTGAGGGTTATAGTAATTCATTATTATAAGTATGATAGAATAAATAACTATGAAATATATTATCTGTATACAATAACATAACACAGTATTTAAAACAGTATATATTTTAATCTTATTTATATAATATATATCATATAAGTAATAAATATGTACTCTGTAAAATATATGAAACATATACTCTGTAAATTATGAAAACTAATCATATTCATATGAATACACATATTAATTTCAGGCAAACGTGTAGAGATTGTTAGAGTAGCCCTTATGCCCATAATGATGTAAAAGGTCACAGATATGGCAAGGACAGCAGTAGAAAGTAGGGCCTCACTGCATGAAAGCCTCATTGGGTCATTTTGCTGAGAAGTTCCGCCTTCCTAGCAGTGCGAGGAATCTGATTGGTCCGAGTGTCATGCTTCCTGATTGGGTCTATGACTCTGTCTATAAACTATACTGCCAGAATGGGTAGCACCCAGAAAACAACCATCTAGCATATCTTACAATGTTCCTTTTTTCTGCAACATTCACCCTGACGCCAAGCAAAACACTAAAGTGGATGTCCAAAAAGCTGCACTTTGTCCAATCGGACTGTAATGCAATTATAAAACCAGTGTTGTTTAATGAATTCAAGGACCTTTTCAATCAAAGTCTGCCATTTCATGACAGAAATGTCAAATGGTGCTATAGAAACTGATCTGTGTTATTCTCTGACGGCATGGCTGCTCATGCACTCCGAGCTCCTTTGAATATACCACGGTGACTGAGATCGTCATTATGCGCTATGCTAATGTTACATGTTGATGTATATTTCACTTGAAATAACTGTGATAAAAATCAGTGTGTGAAACAAAGAATAATTGCTAACACATGAACTGCACCTTCATAATGCCTTTATAATGCGTTCGTAGAACATTCTGCAAGTATACCTTAACATTTTCAATATACATCAATAACAAACAGTGTATGATTATACAATTGTAATGTTTGTTATTATCATATTATGTTTATGAATGTTCTGTGAATACACTATGAAGGTGCATTGAATGTTCTATGAATGCATTATAAAGGCATTTTGAAGGGTGAAGTTCATGTAAAGTTACAGAATAATTTCTAACCAATCCAAAAGTGCTATTATTCAGTATATGGTTCCAGTTAGTTAGGAGTGATTATAAAAGTATTTAATTATGCTTTTATGTCTATTTATTTTTCATTTTGAGAGGCTGAATAAAAATATGGAGTGATGGCTTTCTGACCTGGGGTCTGAAGGAATGACTGGCTTAACCCACAGAAAGCCATATTACCTTTGAATAACCAATCTCTCCTGCATTTTTTGCATGCCTTCCACACAAGCTGATAAATTGTTTTGTTGCTATAAAATCATTCATTTAGTGCAGATTTACAGCTTACTCACAGAGGGTAAAGGTTTCTCAAAACAAATGGAACACAGTATCCATTTGCATGCCATATCTCACAAAATCAAAGAAAAGCAACATTTGCATTTGAAAGTCACTCACATTTGGTAGCAGACCTTGCCGTCTAAGCTAAAGCAAAGGCCAGGAATGCCCAGAAGGAAAGAAAATGCTTCACCAGTCTCTTTGAGGGCTGATTAATCAATTTTTACTTTTAAGGTCAATTTTGATAGCACTCGTACATTTTTAATAAGAGAGCATAATAAGAGTGACAAATAGCAAAAGTGAAATCTCAGCCAGCACAGCAAGTCAACTGATGATTCCTTCATTTGTATTTTTGCTTTTGATAAATAGCTGGTAACACTTTACATTAACTGTGCCTTCATAATGCCTTTATAATGCACTAATAGAACATTCAGTGCACCTTCATAATGCATTCATAGAACATTCATAAGCAGCATGTAAGTATACCTTAACATCCTAACATATATTAACAGCTTTAATGTACATTAACAATTATTATATGATAGTAACAATCATTATAATCATATAATCATATATTGTTTATTATTAGTGTATATTAAAGCTGTTAGTATATATTAGGATGTTAAGGTATACTTACATGCTGCTTATGAATGTTCTATGAATGCATTATAAAGGCATTATGAAGGTGCACTTAATGTAAATTGTTACCGTTGTTATTAATGTGTATTAAAGCTGCCATGTCTTGTTCACTGAAAGTCTTATGAATTCAATGTCAGCGACATGTTATACTTACATGCTGCATCTACACCTAAGGTAGATCGTTACCAAATAGTTCAATTTTTATTTCACAAACATGACTTCTGTGATGGGTTGGTGCCCCACCCTGGGTTATTCTCTGCCTTGTGCCCGTAGCTTCAGGATAGGCTCCGGGCCCCCATGACACTGCATAGGACCAGCGGGTATAGAAAATGGATGGATGGATCCTCAATCCATGTCCCATCTAGGGTGAGCCTTGCCTCTTGCTCTGGACATCCTAAGCTAGGCTGACCGCACCCCTGCCCCAGAGAAGCAGTGACGGAAAATGGATATTGTATCATATGTTCTCTGCTGAGAGAAACCCATAATCCACATCATTATACTGTGGTATATCATTCGTCTGTCAAACGGGCATTTTCTCTGATGCATATAACAAGGGTATTTACAGTGTATTGCTTATTGTCATGTATAAACATTTAGTAATATCAGTTCCAACACCAACAAAACACATCACAAACCTTCTTTAACACATTTGGTTAATATTTTACTTTTAATATCGCTCCAGGGACATATCCAAATCGTAATGCAGACTTACGCATTGCAGGCTTATTATCTTTCCAAAATCAGGAAAGTACAGGGTCTTTTTTAAGATAAAGGAAAGGGGATCTTCAGAAATGAAACCGCTCTGTACGGGAAACAGCTGTGACAGCGGAATCTCGGCGTATCCCCTAACTACCAATTCATTCAATTAAGCTATCTTATCTTTTGGACTTTCTCCAGCAGAACCTGTTTCACACTTTGGAAGAACGAAAAGACATTACACTAATGACTCAGCTGCTGGAGGACGACTTTAAGCGAAATGTTACCGTCGGCACAGGTAAAGGGCCACTGGCCAGCGATAAATCCAGATTCTTCCTGATCTGAATTCAGCTTTCGCACCTTTACATTTCTATAATGCACTATACATACCTTTACCAAGCATCCTTAACCCAAGCATTATAATGCATTATAAAGGTATCTATAGTGCATTATAGATGAAAGCTTCATAAAGCATTCATAATGCATAATAAACATGGCTATAATGTGTTAGGCCTTTTTATAAATATGTATATGCATGTTTATAATGCTTTATGAATTCATTATTATTTACTATGAATGTGTTTATAAATTACTAAAAACATGGCCGTAAGTGAAGTGTTACCTAATTATACTCGACAGAAGTGTTATACAAGCAGGCACAAGCATTCCTGCAGAAAGGAAAAGGGTGTAAAGTAGCATGAAATGAAAACAGGATATTACCGCAAACAGAAGGCCTTCGTTAATGCTTTGGTTGGCCAAGCTTTCCGGCTCGCGGAACAAACTGTCCAGTCATGCGAGCGACTGTAAATTCCCAGTGTTCCCATGGTTAAACATTTTAAACAGCGTCGTGATCAATAATCTGCTAGCAAGCAAATGGGAACTGCTGAAATGACTTCCTCTCTGTTTCAAGTTAATTATGTTTTGCATTTGTGATGCACATCACATAATTCAATAACAGAATAAGAAGAAGAAAAATGGAGATTACGCATTGTCCTTTGAGTTAACTTTTAACTGCATTCAGGACAGAAGCCTGAGAGGGTCACAAAGGACGTCGGCTGACGCGTGACTGTCTGACTGCAAACTGGCCAGATAAAACCATTGTTACTTTGAGCTATACATACGGTTCACTGAGAGCTGTGCAGGAGTAGTAAATTAACCAATATTTGATCATCCTGGGATAATGTTACTACAGGCAAAGTACTTAGCTGTCAGCTTTCCAGGCTGGGCCATCTGAGATGGTGCTAGGGGAATGTCTGGGAGCCTGGAGTGAGGTTGGAGTCTGTCCCAGGAAGCACAGGGCAGAGGTACTCACTCTGGGCTAAAATAGCCACCAGCTTTTGCACTGGGGAAGAATACCCAGATACTGGGGAGGGGTGTTCCAAATTCCATAAAGAGAATCAAGGGTGAGTATCAAACCCACTTCATTTTATTGTTCTTCTATAATCCACTTGCATGCCAACAATTAAAAATCCTTGATCCTTGAACCCGGGCGGCACAAGGCCAGCGAGAGTCTGCGTGCTATTCAGTCACGCAAAAATATGAATTGCATGGAACGACCCACACACGCATGTAACCGTAACACAACACATTAATCCACGGCTACGCCATCAGCCACACGCAGAACAGAACACATGTACCCGGCGAAAGGTCAGAAATCACGCTTCTGTCTCAATTCCTTTCCCGTACAGGCATCCTCTCCCATAATTCATGGGGACGGCATACATCACTGTGATTATGCATGTAGCAGAACATGGGTAGGGGAGAGTGTAATGATGTAGCAGGATGGCTCTACCCTGCCTAATGAACAGAATATATATTTCCAAAGCTCTCTCCCTTTCTAATTGGCTGATTTTCAGCATTAGAATGTTTATTTCAGTCCCCCACCAATAGCAGAGCTCATGATGATTCAGACAGAGAGGGCCAACATCTAAAAAAATACAACATTGGTTTGACTTCCTCCCCTAATTGCATAAGCATTAATATAGCAGTGATCCCACTGGGGGAGTTAAAAGGTTAGCCTGCCAGGATACTGTCCCTCAAATGACCAGACTGTGAACATTCTGTCTTTTGACCAGGACTGCAATGCTATTTTTAATGTCTATTTCTTTTTGTATTATTTTAGAACCGGAAGACTCTATATGCATTCTTATGTGATTCTCAGTTCTGGAAGACACACTGGCCTGATCTGATGGAGTAAGATTCTTTAATGTTTACTTCGTTTGAAAAGGATGACGTTTCCAGTGAAGCAATGAACTATGGCGGACTTCTCTGGACCACAATGTCTACAAGGTCGACATTGTTGCACCAGCAGTTTTCTAAGTGATGTCTATCACTGTTCATTGAACACTGATTCCTATGACTTTAGTTTCCAGTGTGCAAAAAGAACAGATCAAACGTCTATTAAGGTGACCATTTCAAATAAATTTGTTTGTTTACATGTTTCATTGTTTGTGAAAATAAAAGCTTCTGAGATTCTGGCGTCCAATCCTCCCATGTGATGAAGTGCAATTCGTATTGTTTACTAACACTGCTTGTTGGCCATATTGAAATAATTTAAAAAAAAAACAATACCAAAACATAATACTCTATAGTGTGGCCACATAGAGTCGTTATCCTTCCTGTCACTGCTGAATGTAAAATGCTTTTGCTTGAAAACGTACAGTCTCATCTACAGAAATGCTCGACAGCGTGTTGAGATGCGTATATAGCTTGTACGTCCTGCCAAGCCCTGCAGGAGTTCATCTGTCTCCGAGGCTGTCAAAGCAGGGTCTCGGGGGGGAAACTTGCGTCGCATCATCCATCATAACAGAGCCGTACAGCGCGATGCAGAATCCGCTCCCCTCAGATCCGTCCCCCCCCCCCAGAATCGCCCATTATACAATATATATTTCTTTCAAACGGTTGCACGGAGTATCCCGGCTCACCTCTGGAGGACACGGTGATATACATAACGGCAACTGCCAGCCAAGTTCAGAGCGCTGGCAACAAATACCTGAGTGTCGAAAGTCGGTGGCATTTCGTATTCGAGGCACAGGGGGGCCATGCCCCTTCACGAGCATCCCCCCCGACCCCCGATACATCACATTTGCTGGCAGCGGGAGCAGCAGATGGCGCAGGGACGGAGCGGGTCATCCCCGGGGGTCAGGAGGCACAGAATTACTCTGCACTGCCCAGACCCTTAAGACCTCATTTGAATCCGTGCATCGAGGCCGGTGACACGGACGGCACGCCGCTTGGGTGTCACCCGATTTTATTCCTTCCTCGTTTCTGCACCACGCGTCTGTTCGCTTGGCTTTGCGCGATCAAAGCGCAACAGGCCTGGTCCGGGGAGGGGGACATATGGTGCTGTGAGCGATAGCAAATCGCCTGGCAAAACGCGCACTCGTCGGTAATTGTCGTTAAACTGCCTGCGAAATATTCATTTCTGGTTGACAACTGGTAAACAGTTGGGAGAATTCCTGATTCCTAGGAAAAAAACATTGATGCGTGTCTCAAAACATCAACTACGCCACACACACAGGGGAAATCGGGTTTTATAGTTCACTCTGTTGACGGAGCAGGGCTTGAATGCAGGCGTTTGCTCATAAAGCTCCTCGTTAAAACGTGCATTTTCACAAGTGAAACCTTGTGACTGATGACTTATTGCCACATGGTAACGGCGGATATATAATAAACAGCCGCAACACGAACATAATCTACCCATTAATCCATCAGTTTTACAAGGTAGAGTGACATGATGAGAGATTAAAATGAATCCTTGGTATAATTAAGTGTGCGTAAATGCCATAGATATACCCGCGTACAAAAATTTGCGTCACTACACCAATGGCTTTACGGCAAAATGATTTAAATCGGGATATACGCACATTTAGAAAGTTTATTTAAAAAAAGGTTAAATTTAACCAGTCTGCTGTTTCATCAACATCACAATGTGTCCATGATTGGGAAATTGAATAAAAATTAACAATCGATTTAAAAGGCTTAACCACGCTTCTGTAAAATTATGGTAACAGAGCTGCTGATCTGCTAAAAATAAAGGCTGTGCATTAATGTTTATAGCTTATATGCTGCGGCACAAGGCTGCAGATTAGATTAGCGGACACGGTGTCACGTTAGGATCAGGGGTCTTTAAACGGGAGCTCCGGGGGGGGTCTCCAGTATCCTGCTGGTCAAAGCAACTGACTCCTACGAGTGTCTCTGGCGTTTTGCCCAAGGGAGAGAAGCGATTCAAATGTGCCAGCTAGTGATAGAAGGACAGCCATCCATCACAGCTGACAATTTAAGGCTGTTTGCGAAGTTAGGGATCACGCATCCCTTTGCACTTTCCATATTCGTTTTTTTCCTCTCTCTCCCAAGACATTGGTAGTACATTCGCTTCTTGGGAACAAAGGTTTTCAGGATATATTTTCAGACAAACGCCCAATGCCTCAGACAGAAATAGAAGCAGAAACGCCATCCTTACCTCCGGTCACAATCGGCTCCAAATTCAGTTAAATGAATAATGAGATGAGCAACAAACGAGCTCCCTCCCTCTTGATGATAGTGCTTAATGTATTTTTGTCATATCTATAGTATTAATTGCATTTACGTTTACGTACTTAGCAGACACTTTTGTCCGAAACTGCGTACAAATGCATTTTGTATAAGAATTCATATGCAGTTGTATGAAAACATTTTTTTGAAGTACTTTCCCTAATACATCATCTATATTAATGTTCCATCAGTAATATTGGAACATTTGAAACTATATGACATAAAAATTAAACCATGCGATTAAATAAAAGAGATAATGAATGAATTATGTGACCAGGCAGGGAAGGGAGGTCAGGGCCTTTGGAATGAGGTGAGAGAAACATGATCTTGGAGGTTGAGATTTAATGTGCTTACAGGCCATTTTTTAATTATTTCCAGTCAATGTCGATTTCATAAGCTGACCTGCCGTGCGCGTGTGGGTCGGCATCGCGTTGCCTCACCCATCTGTGATGCTGCTTGCAATCCGAAGGACTTTTTCAGTTTGTTTTGGCTGGTGATAAAACAAGGGAATGCCAGCTCTGCTCAACTGGCTGGCGTGAGAATATAAGACTAGTCTGCACGCACATGCACACGCACGCATACATGTATGCAAGAGATTTATTACCTTGTAAATAACCTGTAGGGTTTGCAAACTACCCCAACACTATTGATGTAGCTGATTTTAGGTTTATAATGGAATCATATAGATTTGCCGTAAGACTTCTTGCATTGAGTGTGAGTCTGAAAGCGCGAGTGTCACGCCAGATGCGTGTGAGTTGGCAGCCCTGATACCACACCGAGTGGTTTGCAAATGATCAAAGAGGGAAAAAGTCTCAGGTCATGCTTTCTAAAGTACAAAAGAAGAAATAGCACGGATATGTCTGGCAGATTACTCCGCAGTTTGACTCGGGATGAGCAATGGTGCCGAATTTCATGCTGCTGTTTGAAAATCGAGAACAACGAATGAATAGCGATATTGACACAAAACGAACATAATGCTTTTCCGTCTGAGGCACTGTCCGATATCATCAAATCCTGGTTGTTCCCCAGGAGTCTTTGGAAGCGGCTCTGTTACAAAACGCTGCTGGCTGAGGAGACACCATACCGATATTCCCTTAGTGCTCATAAACGAAGTTAATATTGAGCTCACAGGAAAGAAAGAAAGCGCTATCACTTAACAATCTAACAGGTCAGCCAGTTAAACAGGTCATGCTTAATATGAATAAATTAGCAAAGCATTGCAGACTGTCAGCTTTTCATGTTTCTGTGTTTGTAATCGGAAGGAGGAATTGCTACAATTATCAAGTCAAATCAAATTGACTTTTCCTCCACATCCATCCTATTTAAGTGTATATTATGGTTTAAATATTCTACACAGTGTAGCTTAAAGGTGATCAAGGTCACCTTCACATCTCCACGATCTTCACCTTCAATCTTCAGTCTCTTATCTCCATGCTGGCATTTGGTGGTCGTTCATATTATATCCCGAAACAAAAAGACATGCTAATTAGTGACTCTAAGGCAGGGAGGGGGCAATCTTCTCCAGAAAGGGTCTCTGTGTATGCAGGTTTTTACTGCAACTCCCTAATTAGATTACTAATTAGAGGACTGATTGGCTGAAGAGTCCTCACACCTGGGTTTGAACAGCTGACCTAAAGGTTATACCAAAAATCTGCATACACACCGGCCCTCTGCAGATAAGATTGGCCACCCCGCTCTAACGTGTCCTCTCCCTCATGTGAGTCAGTCTCTGTGGTGTGTGTGTGTGTTTGTGTTTTGTGTGCAAACATACAAAGGACCAGCATCCCATTAAAGATACAAAATATGCAGTTAAGTATTTAATGCTGTGGATGAACTTGGTCCTTACAGATAGATAGATGGCTGGATGGATAGATGGGCCAAGTAACAGCCTGTAGCAGCTTCCTGGCTAACTGCGTAATTACAAAGGAAAATGAGTAGATCTACGCGAGTTACATCTGGCTGTCGTAGATCTACGCGAGTTACATCTGGCTGTCGTAGATCTACGCGAGTTACATCTGGCTGTTGATCTGAAGGCCAGTTCCTTCATGGTTCTTGAGAGTACAGTGAGAGATGAACGCAGTGTCGCTTACCGGTACTTTCCTCAAGCCTGCATGTGTGTTATTATGTAGCACATGTCTTTGGCAATTAGCTCATCACTGAAAATATATCCAGCCATGTCATCGGCTTCTTTTTAATGAACCGAGCACATTATAGTTTAGAGGACGGAATATTCAACGCTTCAATTGGAAAAAATAATCTTATTAGTGTCTGTGGGGTTTTTTATAGCGAGCTCTCCTCCTGTAGAATTAACATGTGAAAATGACTGCAGTTGTCAAATTGCATTTTTTTTTTGACCAACACCTGCATATGAAATATCCTTCACCTGCTCTTTTAACATCATTATTGTTAAACTGACATTAATATTGCCATGGAAACTATTCTTACAAAATGCATAATGTAGGCCCTGTTTTGTTGTAGGAGGCATGCAGTTTATTTCAGTTTTAATCATGTTTGCATCTTTAAAAAAATAATAACATTGCTGTTTTGCAAATAAGTGTAATTTTTAAACAATGACTTGCTGACACAATGAGCTTACAATAGAGGAAAGGTGTACAAACAATTTACTGTTCTATTCTTTCAGAGGCACCAACATTCTAAACTCGTTCATTTGAAGCCCCGTTTCCGATGACAAGGGACAGCGTTTCTTCATGGCCTCGAACCATTTTCCTGCTCACGTCCCCACTAGGGGTCTGGATTCTCTGGCCCCTAGTCGTCGACGGTGACAGGAGGCAGACCTTGAATGTGTTCTGATTCCGGATGATTGCGAGTTGCGCATAATCAGTAATTGCGCTCTCCAGTCAAACAAGCTATTATTGTGTTTATGAAAACGCGCACGCTCTCGGCATGGCGCTGAGGAGTCGCGCATTATTTGCATTCGTTTCATTATTATTTATTTTTTTCCATGGTTTCATTTCTAATCTCGCCACTTCGGTTTTAATTATCTCTGATTTAGTATGTGTGCTCGTTCGCAAACGGCGACCTCGTGCCTCCGTTCCTCCTCCGGTTCTCGCCGCCTCCTAGGACGCGTGCCCACAGAGGGACCTCAGTTGCTCTCCCTGCACCGGCGAGCATCTCACAAGGTTCCTCACTGACTCTGCGCTACTGCGTGACTGTGGGTAATAGAGGGACAGACCCAGCCAGGTCCCCTTCGTCCCCAACAGGGGGAAACCGGTTTTATTTACCGTTAGCCATTATTGTCGACTGTCCAGATTCCAGAACCCAAGACAAAAACCATTATCAGACAGCAGCCCTGCACTATGCATCATTAATAACAATAAAATATATCCACTAATGTCTAAGCAATTTACACCAGACATATTTATACCTTTATTCAAAGCAGTACTGATATATATCCCTATATATTGTTACTGAAGGTTTTCACCCCTGATGTATAATCTAACAAACTCATACATTATATATATATATATATATATATGGGCGACTGTCTTCAGAGTCCCTTTTTGTTTCATATATGTCCTTGTTAAGGTGCAATATATTATTCACACTTTTTATTAGCATCTTGGTTAGCTTTATATATATGGAAGGAGACAACTGATGAGATGGAACCTAATAATAATAAAAATAATGTGAAGGTGGCCCCCGAACCTCAAAGGCTGAGGTTTACGTTTCGTTGGTTTCTATTTGTCCTCTCTGCGTGCCTGCAGGGCGTATGCTCTCCTTGTGTTTCCGCCTTCAGTCCAAAGAAATGTGGTTTGGGTTAATTTATGTCTCTAAATGGTGTGTGTGTGTGTGTGTGTGTGCAGCCCTCTGCTTCCTGGGACGGGCTGCAGGCTCACACCAAACCCACACAGCTGTGCAAAATGGGTAAAATGACAGTAAGAATTTTCCTTTTGCCGTGTTTCGCACAGACACTGCGGTAATCTTGGCTTTCGCATATATGGGCCGTATTTCAGCGCTGTTACCCGTCTGAATAAAGTCTTTTTTTGCTTCATTTCTTCGTCACCGTTTTACATCTGTGACCTGGCTGTCATTCTGTCATTCCTCCCTGCAGAACCACAGGGATGGTCAGATGAGAGGACCCCTCCCTGCAGAACCCAAAAGACGGTCGGATGAGAGGACCCCTCCCTGCAGAACAGAATTCCCGTGCCTCTTTTCCTCCAGAATACAGTTTACTGTTTTACCCCAGAACCCCGAAAAAGCAGAACCCAGATATCAGCCAGTGGGGCCCTAGAAATCCTCTGTTAGCTAACCGATACAACAGGCCTAAAAATGTTGGCGGTACCTGGATTTTACCTTTTTTGGGTATCCTATATATAACCTGTACCCACTGCATTCAGCACAATCTGGATGCTACAGAGAGTGTGAACGTCGGCCTCATCTCCTGCTGCTGTTTTTGAGAGGGTGACCTCTGTTTTTTTTTGTTTAGAGGAAAAACTATTTGCCCCAGTGTGAGATGGAGGGAGGGGGTGTTGGGGGGGGGTGGTTCAGCAAGTAAGATTATCTGTATTGATTTGTTCCACCTGTCCCTTGTTCTCAGTGATCTTTGTGTATTGGTGTGGTCTGTTTTTCTTTGCCCCTGGTAAGAACACAGCCCCGCTGTCCGATCACCAGCTGTGACCTGTGACAGACTTCTGGGATATTTCTGTCCCTATGTGACACACTTGTATCACTTTACCATGTCCGCTCAAATGGTTTACATGCTAAATATTTGTGCCGTGTCAGTCCTGTCCTTACACGAATCTGGCAGCCCCTAGAAAAGCACAGATCTTTTGTCAAATAATAGTGCTTCTCCCTGGCTGAGCCGAGAGTTACACAGTCATGGTGGAGATGGTGTCCTGGGTTGAGCATACTCTGCAGCATCAGGACCCGGGAGCTTTTCCAAAATCAAAGGCGACACGGATGCAGGAATTCTGCTCCTTAGCAAAAACTTCCCCCGGAGAATGTCAGGCCATCTGTCTGCGAGCTGAAGGTGAAACAAAGTAGTGTCGTGCAAGACAATGATCCTATGCACAGTCCAGTTCATTTATGAAACCCGCAAATGCCACAGAGTTAAAGTCATTCCTCACGGAGCACCCAAAATCCTCCCCTGCACAGGGAGCGACTAGTACACAACTCCTGAAGGCATTTTTAGCTGATAAACGGAGCATAACAAGTGTCCTTAGACAGCCTCTCACCTAGGGGGCTCCTTAGGGAATGGGACATTATTGTCTATACTGAATAAATTAGTACGAGTTTCGCAGTCGTGTTTTATTCTGTTTTATTCAGGGCCATTTTTTTAATAATAAGGAGTTTTGATTTGCTTAGACGAAGACGTATCACACAGGAGACATACTTTTAACTGCACATAATTGAAATGCAACATGGAAATGATTGTTATTAGATGGGTTTCTGAAACGGATAAATGTAAAGGAGAGATTCAGGTATGGGCAGATCTAAGGGGTGCCCCCCCCCCCCTTAGAAAATATGTCGCCACCCCTGTTTCCACCCCCCATCAATGTAATAAAAATGATTATTTTATATTCTAAGTGGAACCGTAGAAGGGACGGGGCGTGGCCACCCTCATAAATATAAGTGGCCTCTAAGGGACAACCGCATAAATATCAGTGGCCCCTGACGGCCACCCCAATCAAAATTTTCTGCAGGCGCCACTGAATTTAGGGCAAAGATCTGCACATTTTAAGCATCACACTTAGACATTTATTATTATTATTATTTTTATTTGTGGTAGTAGTAGATACCATCAGATGTAGTTGATGACTGCTGGAGACCACACAGACTGCATTTCTCCAGAATATTCCGTCTCCTGTCTGGGTCTTCCAGCAAAATTCTCCATGCATTTTAATCTCCACATCTCCCCTTGCACACTGAAACTTGTAAATCTCCAATTTTCACCAAACTGCACTTTTCAGAATAAATACCGTCACTGGATAAGTTCATAACCTGTGTTGTGACCCCTAGCAGGTCCAGATGACGATGAACTCTGTTTGAGGATATTAAACAAATCAGATGTGAGTTTTGTCATGTCAGTCCGATGTCTGTCCTGCACCATTACTGGTATTATTAGAAAACAGGGATTCGGCTGTTAATAATTTAGAATGTCCTGCACAGGAAGAACCTGCACCAGAGGGCTGATATGAAATGATTTTCATGGGCACAGAATAATTTTTAATAATGATGATTTCCTGTTTACTGTTTTTTTTTCACTTTTACGTGACCATGTTACACTGATTTTCGAGCAACGTAAAATGTAAAAATCATACCTTATGGTGAAATGTTTGCGGTTCCATCTTGATGATTGAACAAGAGCGTAATCAGCTTCTGGGAAGTTCTCAGGTTGTGTCGGCCAAAGACATGACTGGGCTACGCCCAAAAGCTACATTCCTGTGAGTAACGCAGAAGCCCCCCGGTCCAGTGAGTAGTCAGACTCAGTCAGATTTATTACACACACACACCATGTCTTCATCCTTCAGCTGACCGTGATTGGCTCTAAGAAGATGTTACATATCCTAAAAAAAAAGCGGATCTATCCCACTGTAAATTAATGAGAAATGGCATCCTAACTTTTGATAGTCCATCAATCCAGCCATACATCCATCCATCAATCCATCTTTTAACTGCTTTTCCTGGTCAAACTTGGAGCCTATCCCAAGCATCACAGGGCACAATGCAGGGGATCAGCCTGTACGGGATGCCAGTCCATCACAGGGCACGGGGCAGGGGTACAGCCTGTACGGGATGCCAGTCCATCACAGGGTACAGGGCAGGAGTACAGCCTGTACGGGATGCCAGTCCATCACAGGGCACAGGGCAGGGGTACAGCGTGTACGGGATGCCAGTCCATCACAGGGCACAAGGCTGGGGTACAGCTTGTACGGGATGCCAGTGCATCGCAGGACACAGGGCAGGAGTACAGCCGGTATGGGATGCCAGTCCATCACAGGGCACAACGTAGGGGATCTGTTTGGATGGGATGCCAGTCTATCACAGAGTGCATGCAAAATGATACAGGAAACTGACACTAGTTACCCCAGCAGCCTTTCTGGATATAATTATTACAATATTTCTGCTCAAAAAAAGAGTTAAAGATTCTGGAAAATATATATTAATAAATGGTAATATTAAGACATGAGTAAATCAATTCCATGAGATTTTTATGTCAATCTTTTGATAAACGTAGCTGGATAATTTTTGTCAATTTTAATGAATGCAATTTAAAGTACAATATATATTATAATGTAATATATAGTTTAATATATACTTAAATATTTTTTAAATATCAGTAGTTATTCAGTGTTATAATTTTTTCCTCCTTGCCGGATGAGATTTAATAATTGAGGTCCACTAAGAGTATAAACGTAACGGGGGAATAAGCAGCATCAGAATCAGTCTCCTCTGTGACGAACTGAGATTTATACGCGGTCATGTTATTTTGATTAGCGCTGACGTCCCATATTGCTTTTGCCACGAATGGACTCACGCTGAATTTCCAGCGGCGAAGGGCCTCCTGGAGGCGGGGAGACGAGGGGAGTCGCATCTGAGAAAGGAAGAGGGAGCGGATGGGCGTTTACCGCCGCCGTTACCGACTCGGGCCCCGGCCACAGATTAGCAATTTACTCGCGCCCTGATTTGCATTCTTAGGTGTATCAATTTTTAATGGCTCACACGGTATGAGCGCTCACATGCAGAAGGAGGAAATGCAAAATTGATTCGTGCATTAAATCTGCTTAGTGTTGTGGGCGTCTGGACATTTAGCGATCCGCACCCCAGAGGATTCGGGAGGCAGGGATTGACTCAGCCAGACCGGGCGAGAGGGCAGCTCCTTTCCAAGCGACGCGACACTCTTACACACCCTCTCGACTTCAAATGAAGGGAGAGATTAAGAAAAGGGATATGAGGACAGCCGCATTGTGGCATTGACTCCTATCGATTCGTCTTCCTTAAGACCTTGGAATGTATCCCAGGAAGAATAGGACTTGAAGATGAGGACACTATGGACTTGATGGCGTGAGTGCATGCCCAGTAACGGATCCATTAAAACACACAGTTGATTTGTTCATTCATTAGACACCAGCCCTTTTGCAGTTCAAAGTTTACTGAAATCTTCCATAACACTCCAGGGAAAAATACAGGGGCGGAGCCACAAGGGCACTCTATCTGAAAGCTGATTGGTCCCTGGAGTGCCCCTCCCCTGTCACTCACTGACCGAAACACATCATTGGCTAATAATGAGGTTGGCTCATCTGTATGAATCATCTCCCCTATTCTGCCCCCTACCTTAAAAAAGAATTGCCCCTGAGATGCAAACACTATTGGGAAATGGGAAGCTATGCTGCCTCGGATAGGTGCCCCCTAGTGGCCCTGTTCTGCATGAGGAGATGGATGGATGGATATCTAATCTCTGTAATCTTTTCTATAACTAAAGTTCCTAAGCAGAAGTATATAGTTATTCAAATTATCTACCATCACGTGACCAACATATAATACTTTATCCAGCCTTTAATACCTTTTTTGAGAATATAGTGTAAATTATACTTTCATAGTTCTCTTAGGTTTAAATCAACAGTGTAATGGGCCTGCTTTAATTGCTATATCAGCCACACTGTTTATAAAGGAAATACTGTACTTTACTCTCTCTCCCTCTCTCTCTCTCTCTCCCCCCCTTCTCCTGCCTGCGGACATCTGGTCTTGAGCTCACAGTTCACTGACAGTGCGGAGGCATCTGGTCACTGTGGCAGGTTCGGTGTGGAGGTCTGCAGAGGGGCCATGCCGGTCAGTGCAGTTTAATCAAACAGGGGACTTTATTTAGACAATGCAGCCCAGAATGGGGTCAAGGCCCCTTTAAATGGCTCAGAACTCAAAAAGGCCCAAAAAAGGAGCTTAACCTCTAAGAAGCACAGTTTTAAAAACCATGGGGGGGCTACCCGAGCACCTACCCCTTTAGGCCAAATGACTGAAAGTGCCCCTTTTTGATATCATGCATAAGATTAATCAAGAGGGACCCCCCCCCCCCCAAACCAGGGTTCGAGTCGCCACCATGTATGTAGTTTGCACGTCCTCCCCATGTTGTCTTGGGGTTTCCTCCAGGTCCTCTGGTTCCCCCCCCCCCACTGTCAAAAAGCATGCTGAGGTGAATTGTAGTTACCAAATTGCCCATAGGAGTGCGTGAGCGGGTGAGTGGTGTGTGTGAGTGCGCCCCGTCCTGGGCTGTTCCTTGTCTTGCTCCCATAGCCTCCGGGATAAGCTCTGGACCCCCCCACGCAACCCTGAAAAGGACAGGCGGTTATGGAAAATGGATAGATGGATGGATGGATGGATGGATGGAAGGATGGATGGGACGTACGCCCCCCACATTGAAATTAACCCTATGCCACCCATTCAAGGCACAGGGCCTGACACACATAGTACATTCCTCCTGCTTTCCCTAATGAGTGAATTAGCCCAATAAGTGGCAGCTGGATTGTATTAATTGAGGACTGTATGTGATCAGGGCTCATGATCAATCGCCATGAAAATGTAGACCACGCAAACCCAGCCCAGTCTGCTGCCATGCCTCCCGCTGACTCACCAGCGTAACAATGTTGAGAGAGCGGATCCATGAGTCAGCCCGATCCATTTTACTGATCCAGTTATCTGCATAAAGTCCACATAGTGCTCCTTTCTCCAGCAAGTCGATCACCTAACCACGAACACTAAGCCGCAGACATTATCAGCCACGATGATAAACTAGCATATTGACTTTGCAGTCATATCCGTGATGCGTGATTTGTCTTTTCATTGAGCATATTTTCCTGCAGCGCAGAGAGATGAAATTTTCGGTGTGTCAGCAAATGCAAACATTTTTCCATGTAAAGAATTTATGCTGCACAGTCTTCCCCTCACTAACGGTTCAAGTGAAAAATACTGTTACCTAAATAGCTCTTTGCTTTATTAAAGTACATCAAAATGTAGCTTGTTGTAAAACTGTAGAATAATCCTTTGCATATGGCACACAAGAGAGCCATAGAAATAGCTTAAAAAGCTACAGGGGTTTTCATCAGCATAGTCTGTCAGGAAATGTCTTGTTCTCTTTCATTATAAGGGTTCATGCGACTTATAACAAGCTTAAAGCTCTCTATTCATGCTCGGAGAGACCCTGCGTTCTCTGTAATATAACGAGTGTTTTGCCTGGACAGCTGACGCCATCAGAGTGTATAGCAGTCCTTAGTGCCATGAAACTTTTTCACGAAAATCCCTTGTTTTAGGTAATTATACAAAGCCTTCGCCAAAAGACTGACTTGCACAGGCAAAGGGAAGCGAGTATTTTTAGCATCTCTGCCGGCCAATATCTGGGAACGTTAAACTGCTCAGTTCATTTATGATCTTGGTAACTTTCGTCTGTTTTCCATACTGTTTATGGAGTGTAGGGTCGCGGTGGGCCTGGAGCCTATCCCAGGAGGCAAAGGGCACAAGGTGGGGGTCGTCCTGAAGGTGATGCCCCGAGTGGACGCCCCAGTGGTGGACCACCCTTTTGGGTGGGTGGTCCACCACTAGGTACACATACACCCACAGACTATTTAGAGATGGCTGTTCACCTAACATACCTTTGGTCTGAGTAAGGAAACCTGTGGAAACACAGGAACTCCACACACAGGGACTCATGAGACTTTAGGTTCCCAAATTCCAGTCCTGGAAAGCGCAGATTTCTCTACTCAAACACATCTTAATCAGCCAATTGCAGGGTTTAGTAGGTGGACTCTGGCCCTCCGAACAGGAATAGGGGAAGATCGTTTTATGGTTAACTTCTGGGTAACCGTACCACTTCGATATTAATGACGTCATGTGATCACGAGGACCTACAGCCCAGTTCGGGCAATTACCACTGGAACCGAAAGCAGAGCAGTGATGGCAGAGCAGTGATGGCAGCGCAGCGGGAAAACGAGTTTTAAAAAAGGCCAGCTTTCTACCTTTGGATGTCATAAAATTGGATATGAGAGAAAGGCCTGGATTTATTGCCTTCCCCGTTCCCCGTTCATGTCCCTCTGTGCTGCTCCCTTTCTCGAGTCGCACTGAATGATTTATGAATTCTGGGCAAAAAAATAAAAAATGGTCACCTCCTGATCCCGAACCACACTTGGGGGATGACTGCAGTGTGACACGGAATGTCATCCGCATGAGAGCATGGCGACAAAGAGATTCAAAGGAGCGAAAAGCTTCCCGGTGACACGGGGCCTTGGAGGATTAGTGAGGCATCCACGAACTGGCCTGTATCGAACGACACCATGACGGCCGGACTCGACCAACGTGTCCCTCGAAAGCCCTCGAATCCACTCAATACTTCTCGACTCTTTTTTTTTTTTTCCTGGGAGGTACTTAAGGGCCTGAAACCATGACATGATTCATGAAATGAACCGTCGGAGAATGCAAAATGTAAGTGGATGATAAGCACAGGTAAAGGAAGCAGTCAGGTAGACGATTAGACACCTAAGACAAATGGAACGCGTCACGCATCTAAAGACATGAGCTGCTGTGAAGCTCGTCTTCGTTTGACTTTGCCCAATTCGATGGCGCGCCAGAGAACCTCCTCTTTATGGTAATTGATTTAAACCGTGTCATTATAACTGGCCCGGTAACAGGTGAATAGTTAGTTTAAGCTAAAACCCCCCAAAAAGAAAGAAAATGGTCACGAATGTCAAAGAAGGTCAACTTGATTGATAGTTCAACCACCCATTATGTTCAAGGGGTCTCTCAGCCGTCAATAGCGTGGGCTGTAAATTGCATATGTGTTCTGCTTAGTGTAGGTTGGTATGAATAATATAATAAAAGCAAAATATTAATATGGATTTTTGCACAGCCCCCTATCCAAATGTCTAATTTCATCTGAGCTCCAGGCAAGAGTGATAATCAAGGTAAATCCCTCTTTTCTGGTATCAGCTGCTCACCCCAGAGACATCTGCGAACAAATTCCTCTCCGTAGCAGTTCGCTTAAAATTTGCCATCTGCATTCTAGCCGTGTGACATATTTGCATCAGGTTGCGGAGGCAGTGTGTTGTACTTTTCGACATCATTTCAAAAAAGCTGTTTCCTATTATCCGCAGCTGCTCCCTGCATGATACACTTACTTCATCCAAGGATTCAAGGGCTGCAAGGCTGGACAAATTCACTAGCATGCATTTAATGAGCAATTGAAATCTATTTCCATCATTTCGGAGAGTTTCAAGCCAATTGTTTCGACCAATCACCGTGAACTATATATAGGCATTGTTGACGGCCTCAAACAGCATGGACTCTTATGCGTTCAAACCAGCAAATACAACTATATTTGTGCGAAATGTGTCAACAGTGAACAGATTACAGGACTGGGTTATGCGGAATATTACGAAACATCAAACAGCATTTTTTTTTTTTATTGTCCAGAAAACTGTAGGATGTGTAGTAAATATCAGATTGCCAGGATCTTTATTCTGAAATGTAGCTCGGGATGGCTGTTGTTGAGCGCGCTCTAGGATAGCGGCTTACGTAAGAGCGGCAGGCGGACGATGACAGTTCTGAACCTCTACGTGTCTGGTGATGGGGAACAGGGGAGCTGTCAGGCTAAAGCCTCCCGTCGATCTTACAAATGCTCCTTTTGCTGTGACAGACGGGGGGTGGAGGGAAGGTGGGGGGGGGTGGAAGGTGGTGGGAGGTGGGAACAGGGATGCGAGCTGAGGTTCGGAATCGCGCACGCTCCCCGGCTCTTTCAGCGTACGCTGCTCGCCGAGCCTGCAATTACCCAGACGTCAGTCCACCTGCCAGATCGGATTCTCTCAAATCGAGAAGCTGTCAGAGGACAGGGCAGCACGTGCGAAGGCAGGCGGGCGTGACCCGTGGGGACCGTCCCCACGCGATGACCTCTCCATGGCCCTATCACCACGGGGCACACTTACAGGAGACCAAATGTCACGAGAAAGCATCAAGCACGAGCTCCACCGTGCTGCCCAGCCGTGCCACTAAAATATCATCATAATAAGAATGAAATTAACAGTACGGTGAGAAGGAAGCTTGGGCTCCAAGCGCAGGGTCAGGAGAAGAAGAAGAAAACTCTCCATTTATGGGCGAACGAATGTCACAAGACAGTATCCAGGAAGGGCGCTGCTATACTGGCCAGTTTTCCCACAGAAATATTGCACTAAGAAATGAATTAGAATCAGAATCTGAATCAGAATCGGAATCAGAATTCACTTTATTGGCCAGCTGCATGTACTAGGAATGTGTTTTGACAGTATTGGTGCATAGATTCATAAACAACATAAAAGAACATGAACATAAATTAAGGAAATAAATACGTGGAAATAAAATAATAGAATAAAGGAATGAAACAGTGCAAGCTGTGCAATATAATTAAAAGGACATAAAGGGGAACAGAGGCTGAACTGTAATGAACTCATTTCAAATTAGAGTATAGTTAAAACAAAAAAACAAAGAATAAAATGTTCTATTTATAGAAGAACAAATGTCACAAGAAATATTAGACTGCCCAGTCCTTCCATTAAAATATAATATTACGAATGGAATTAACAGTATGGTTAAAAACAAAAAATATGATGAAAACTTTCCATTTATGGGAGAATAAATGTGACAGGACAGCATCCAGTAAGAATCATATTAAGAGTGTAGTCAATAGAACTCCAGACACTAGCAGAGTACTGAGCCCTGGCTGATGGCGGCTGCGGCCATCGTAGAACATGGTAGGTGTGACTGCAGTCTCCCAGTGCCTCGTGCTGTGCTTCCTCACCTCGTGGCGTCCAGCAGAGCGCCACTGGGCGTCCTAGCTCTTCCGCTGGCCAAGTTCCCGCTTGGCCGCTGTCCCTGTCCACCGGCGAGCACAAGCTCGACACGCGGGCGGCCGTCGGCAGGCTCCGGAGGCTGGTCTCGCAGAACCATACCTGCGCGCGTGGACTTGTGCCCTCTCCCCGGATATCCTACTGCATAGTAACCAAAAAAAAAAAACCAGTGACTCGGTGGCTGGTTATAGGCAGATACACATCCACGTTTCCCTGGTAACCTGCTGGGGAATGTTTGGATTTCAGATTACGAAGATTCAATATTTCTTTCGGTGTGTAAACAGATGAAGAAGCTGATATCAGTACGCATGTGATCGCTGTATAGATCCATCCTCCCCTTTCTGCACTTACGACGTTATTGTTTCCATTGTGATTTTATTTCTGTTTGTTTATATTGTGTGCTTGCTGATAACAAAATATGTAGAAATGTAATTTCCTGTGGTCTATAAATGCATAGAGAGTGGCATGTGGCCCAGCAGACGTCTCACTCTGGTCTCACACCTTCAAACCGTCTTTCTAATGTTCACTTTTGACACTGTGTTGATGGCATTTTCTCCTATAGCCCAAGGGCACACAGCTATGTGAGTTAGTGTCTTTATATTGGATACAGTGTGTAATTGAGTGTGTGTCCTGTAAAGGGCCGACATCCCAATCAGGGTAGCCCTCGTTTTCTGGGGTAGCCCCTTGGTTCACCTTGACCCTGTACAAGATAAGCAGGTACGGAAGATTGATAGATATGAGTACATGTGCTTACTTTCAGGGTGAAAATGTCTTTTCAGTTTCGTTTCAGTTTTGTTTTGTGCTCGGAAGGTCGCCGGTTCAAATCCCATGCTCGACGGAGTAGCTGCATCTCCGGCAGGCCCTTGAGCAAGGTCCTTAACCCCTGTAAAAATGCTTCTGGGCTGCCAGATGGACAGCTGACCCTGTGCTCAGACTACAGGCTTCACTTTTTCCACGGTAAAAAAGGAGAGAATGATGAGATCTGCACATTGCACATTGCAGTTACCTGTTCGTGTACAAATGGTAAATAAAGCTTCATTTGAATTAAAGCAAAAGCAATCAGGACAGAAATGCACACATGCACGAGGCCTGAGGATTTCTTAAGCCTTGGTGTTTACTCATAACGTTAAACACAGATAAGCTCTAGCTTGGATTCGTGTATCTGACGACGTGTGCCTCTCAGTCACCCCTAAGGGCTGTGTGACAGAGAAAGAGACAAGAGCCAGCTCATGTCAGAGTGGGAAGGCTAGCCGGTTGCTGTCCAGGGGGCTGAGCTCCCCTCGGCTGAAGAAAGTGCTTAACGGACGTCCCCCATCTTGACCGACACGACCCCGGCCCCCGGAGTGTCACGACACAGCAAGGTAGCAGCCTGAAATTCGCTATTGATTTCAGATACCAATCTGACTTTTCACTTTGTGGGGCAATTGAAAAGCCCCTCTATTTTCTAAACCAAAATTGAGTACCCCGATCAAACCACGATTGAACCATTAAATTTGGCACTAAAGAAATCCCTACAAAATCAAGTCGGGCTAAAAGCAGGGGCGTGCTTGAAAATCTGAAGCACAAAACCTATTAATTTTGTCTCCTCATAATTTGTAAGTTAAGCCCACAGTAAAACTTTCTGAAGTTAAGAATGGGATATATTCCAAAAAAAAGTAAAAATGTTAAATTTCATCCCCTGCTCAGTCTAACGTTAAGTGCACAGTGATTATGGCTCACGTCGCTTCTCTAAGTTCTCCCCTAACTCTCGGTTTTGATTTTAAGGGCACGGGGGTAACACAGCGGAATAAAGGGGAATCCTCTGCACCTCTGGCTGTATCTCAGATGTTTAACCTGGTGTTGGAGAAGAGCCTGGATCCCAGCAGACTAACCGCCCCCACCAAAGGCTGGAAGTGAGCTATCTTTCAAGCAAGGCACGCGGGGGGAGGGGGGGGGGGGGGGTATTGCTTCTGGGTGGATTCCTGAATGCCGTTCTGCCAGAAAACTCCGGGTCTATGATGCAACTGACTCCTCCTCAGGCTGGTAAGGCTCAGGGAGGAAGTTGGGCACCACTACACTCAGATTTTTATCTAAATGCATCTAAGGGGTTAATTGGAACCAGTGGAAGGAGCAAGGGATTTATCAGCAACAGCGTCACCTCAGCCCACGTGCAGGAATGAACGTTTGCACCTGAGGTGAAACCTTTGGCGCGAGCACAATGCCTCATTTGATTTTCATTTCAACTGCAGTCAAAAAAAAAAAAAAAATCATAGCATGGAGAATATTTTTCACCCCGATATACTATGTGTTTTAAAGTCTTTTGCCAGTTTAAACCTTTACTATTATCAGAGGTAATTAGCATTGTTATTAAAATAGGGTAGTACAGTTTGGAAATTAAAACACTCAGCACTGTTTATCATCTAAAGACCGCAATTCTGTTTATGCATTGTGCATTAGCCGCCTTAGCGCGTGCACTGACTTATTACTGTTTGATATCTTCTCTAATGAGAAAGCTAAGCCATTCATTTCCATTTCTTAATGCCTTTTATGTTTCTAATAACAAACGAGACCTTAGTTTAATAAGCCAGAGTACCTTTTCTCCGCTGGCACCAGATGAAATTATCGTTTAAGATTTAAGACATTAACCCTGCAGTATGTACACATATCAGACGTCAGTGAACAGAAGTCCATAATTATACTGAAATTTACTGATGTGATAACAGCACAGTAAATATATTTTTGATGTCTATGTATCCCTTATAGGAAAAGTCAGGTGAAAGAGGTGGACGAACACCAGGTTCTTGTTGTGACATTCCAATTCCTGGACATTCAAAGTCACCTGATGCGTATTTTTCCAACCCTGCAGATGCGACAGGTTAACCTCTGTTTCTCCTTTTCCGCGCCGTTTGCCATATTCATGCCCCGCTTCCCCTGACACCGTAAACCCCTTCATAATTACCGTGATCGATGTCCCGTAGCTTATCGCATTCTACCTATCAATTCCACAATGTTTTTTAGGCCAATAAACAATAATCATAAAGCCATTCTACGAAAATCTAAATCCGGGTAAAGGTTGAATGATTATTTTTACTGTAAATGAGCCTGTTTTATGTACATCATAAGTCGTACGCATTGTTCTGGCTACTCGTTATAAATTATATGCACGTAATATGGGTTATAGGAAGATTTTAAGTTTTAACCTGAAAATGCTTAATGCAAGCAGCGGGAAGTCAAATCCAAGCTAATAAAATCATTAGTCAGCCCTTTACACAATCATTTTCTAAAGAGTTTTATCATTTAACATGCATTTAACTTTAGCTAACTTTTCTCCAGCTGTGCTCTTGAGGAATTTTCCTCGATTAAGCAGCTGATTTACTTCTGGCCATGATTTTTTTAAAAAAGCTTATTTAAAAGAGCTTTTTATTTTTTAGTAACTATATACCATTCTTCCCATTTGTCATTTTTGTTTTACTTGAGGATAGTCTCTGATTGCTACTCTGCAAAGCAGCATAGCAATATATCGATCGTGCAGACTCTTAAAATCCATTCTAATGAAATTATATTTGTAGAAAAAAACAATATTGATATATAATCAATATAATCTTGACTATAGGTCACTAGTTCTTCCCTAATTGAATAAACCTTCTGTTCAGTAACCTTTGCATGATCTTTAAACTATTCTGAAAATCTTAAAAGGAGTAGTCCTTTATTCAGAAATTTTAAATGCAAGTTTGCATAGGGCATAATATTTTATGCTTTTATCTGCTGTACGGTTGAATGAAATGAGTGGTATATGTCTGTAATACAAAAATCCACACGTGATGCGATCAGGCAGGACAACATATGATTTATTCACATCATGAACAAAAAAAAAATACTTCTGCAGAAAACAACCATTTTCACAAGGTAGCTTCCCACGTTCCAAGTTCATTCTCCTCCTCTGCTGTTCTTCCTGCTCCAGCTGCTCCTCTTCCTCTGCTGTCCAAGAAGCCAGATCAAACCTGAAACATCTCTTCCATCCAAGGGGTGCTCTATCTAAGGATACGATCAGTGTGCCAGAGTTAGCAGTCTAGTCATCTAAACTATCATGTTACTCGCTGTTATATTCAAACCGTGACTGGTATTTCTTATTACCAGAAAAGTTAATCATTTATTTTTTAAAATCTATATTTATTTCAGCAATAAGGTTAGTGAACTAAAAGGCCCCATAACAAATGAGATATTTAGGTAGTAATCCTGCATCACTGATCTAAACTGCAGCGTCATTTGTTATGGTAAACTGTCCCACCAGTAAAGGGGACTCTTAAAGGCAATGTCAGAAATGGCCAAATGTTTAACCAGAGTGTGTTTAAAATGGGGAGCGATTTCATTTTCGTTAAACTCTGTATTGTTTCCCTTGGCTTAAAAAATGCATGATTCCGTGCTCCTCGGTGCGACCGTGATGAGCCTTGACTTATTCTTTCATTCGCTGCCACCCAGTGACTTCTGCACAAAGGCCTTTCACTGTCACACACTGCGCAGCTCTCAAGAGCTAATAAAATTTGTATAGTTTCTTTGCATTTTGTCATTTCTTCTGGTTTCAGTTTCCGTTTTCATGCATATATTTTCCCAATCATCGGTTGGAGTGGATGCACTTGAAAAACTTTTACAATACAAGACAAGAATTACAGAGAGAGTACAAATATCACTTTTATTCATCTCAACAGCATTACAACTACTTTTCTACTGATATCACCCTGCTTTCTACCATCGTGTACTTGGAAAAGGGCTTATGGGGTGTTTCTGCGGTATTTAGGTAAAAGTAAAGTTGCTCAGTGTTTCTCATTTTAATTCCACCTGAAGCATGAACTGCTCTCCGAGTTTGAGTCAAGGGATGCATAAGGTGCAACAAAATGACAACTCGACCTTCTGATCCTTGGGGATTTCTTGGTCAATAATTTAGGATTGATTCACCTTTCATGTCACAACACAATTAAAAACAATACCTACGCAGCCCAGACTTACTTTAAATTTTGATTGGAATCGATGAGTCACTTTGGATTTAATGATTTGTATAAACAAATTACAAAATGCTGCTGTTCAAATCAAGAACAGAGATTCATTGATTTCTAACAGTGACTCTTTCTTTACAACAGCAGTTCTAGAATCAAAGAATTATGTTACTTCTAGAATAGAGGAACTAGCACTATTCACAAATAATTGGACGAATAAAGTTCTTATTACTAATCTATTTATTCAGTGCCGTGGCTAAATGTTGTATGTCATGTGTGGAGTCTGGATGTATTTTTTGACTATATAATAAAGCAGTCAGGCTGCATTACAACAATCTTCCCCAAAATCAATACAGACATATACTTACGTATATAACTGTGGGCTACTTATTGGTAATTTTGCAAACGAATCAGTTTGTTGCTGATTTTGTGGACGAATATGTTCTGTTTGTACACTTATGGGTCGACTGTCGCGATTTGCCACTGGCACATTGCAAACTGAGGTATTATTCTAGAGGGAATTTGTTGAACCACATGCTGAATATTATACAAGAATCACAGACTTGACCTTCATCAGTAGAAGCAGAAGAGAGCCTTGAATAAGTAACGTGAAAAGCAGTGGCATCATTTATGACGTTACTGAGGCATTCATTTGATGTTAATAGTCCTGTGACCGTCCAATAAAGCCTGGTTTTAAAGTATGCCTGATGCTCTGAGCAGTGATCTCAGTATCCAGTCAACGTGCAGACTCTGTACAGAGAGAGGTCTCCATTCATCCTCTATATACGCCCTATATGGAGGAAGCTATGGGTGCAGGACAGGGGCCTACCCAGTATGAGGCACCAACCCATCACAGGGCACACTTATACATGCACACTTATGGGAAATTTGGTAACTCCAGTTCACCCCAGCATGGTTTTTGGACTGTGGGGGGAAACTGGAGAACCTGGAGGAAACCCCAAGATGACACGGGGAGAACATGCAAAATTCACACAAACTGTCAGACAAAAAAAGTATCAATTTGTACCTTTCAGGGTACAATTATTTGTTAGTGGGGCTGTACCCTCATGAGTCTACCAATTGCACCCTAGCTGCAGGTGAATATACCTTTTAAGATATAGAATTAGACTCTACAGAACATTTTTGCACCATTGGGGGTACATTAATGTTATTTATACCTTGGGGAACAACACTAAAGTAGAGCAATACCCTTTTAGTAACAGAACAAACAGAACCATGGCAGAGACTAGAACCCTGGTCTCAGAAATAGGAGCCATCAATGCTAGTCACTGCACCATCACGCCATTCAGAACCTGCTGTATTATTCTACTCAAACCCTCTTCTATCTCCTTCCCTCTTCTCTGTCACTGTATGTCTTTGGTCTCATGGTCAGGCCTGTACTTGGGCCAGATCTGTTTCGCCCATGTTTTATCAACCTTTCCTTCCTTCTCTCTCATCATGGTACATTTGAGTAATTCAAGTCCATTACTAAATTAATCCATTATCGTTTGTGTAAGTGATATTCTCCCATATTGTTGTACAGTATCACTTAAAAGTCTGGACACACCTGCTTGTAATGCATTTGTTTCTATTTTAGGTATGCTATTCTTCTTATAGTCAAAGGCGTCAAGGCAATTAAGTAATACATTTCAAATACTGCAACCTCCAAGAGAAGTGTCCACCATCGCAAAATATTTTCAAATTTTGGACTAATCGAAACGGCCCCCTTTCGCTTTCATAACAGCGTTGCGGACCCTTGGCAGTCTTTCAACCACTTGGAGCCACCTGGAATGCTTCTCCAACAGTCCTGAAGGAGTTTCCACAAGTTCTGGGCACCAGTTGGTCACCTTGCTCTTGTGCTTCAAGTCAACTAACCCCAAACCAAATCTTTAGGGTTTAGATCAGGGGATCATGGGGACCGGGTCGTCTGGTTCACAAGATCATACATAACCTCAAGCTGTTCTTAGAGTCATTATCTTGTTGAAAAACAAATGATTTCCAGTAGGGATATCCACACTTTTCACTGGTTATGTATATTAATCGAATGGAGTCACATCAAATTAGGTTAATGCTATCTCTATGCTAAGAATGCATAATGTAACTTTTCCGCATAAGTTTAACTTTTTTTTCTTTGTACGCCAATAATAATGGATGCTAAGCACTAGCTTTGATGTGTTAGCACTCTGCTGCTTGTCTTATAGAGAATTAATCATCATGCCAGAGGAAAGTAAACAGATAAAGTATAGTGATGGAGCAGCTTAGCCGTTATAAATCACGATATTGAAGTGCTGCGTACAATTGTTATGAAATCATTCATCTACACAAGCCACGAGGATATAACAATTGATCTCGAAATAATGGATCTTAAAATTAATTATTTCAGCCCAAGATCCAGTTGGATGAAGCAAATAGTTATAAGATTTACATTTACACTGAATGTTACACATAGCAAGTATCTTATGATCCAGTCGCAAGAAAGGATTTTGGTGGCTGACGTTAAAACGAAAAACCAAGTGTAAATATGGTGCATTTGTTATTAGGCTATTGTCTCCTCGTGTAAAAGTGATCATGACTCATGAATGGTTAGATCACCCGTGTGGTTTGCCACGGTTTGTCAGTAAGTGATGCGTCGAAATGCTATTCTTGTTTCTGACATAATAGACAATGACTCAGAGATTTTAATGGGGAAAACATGCTAAAGACTAGATCCTTAAGATACTAAACTAAACAATGACAAATTTCTATTCTGGTAGAGTAGATCATTGTGGGATATGTGGCCACAAAAGATGAACCACAGGCATGGTGAGATACAGGTCACTGGTCACATCACGTCAGGAAGGACACTTCAGGTTTTACAAGCTACTTAAAAACTGAGAGGTTCCTCTGCTCGGCTGAATAGTTCAGTTTTTCTTATGCTTTGATGGTTTGTCACCCCCCGACAAGTCCAAAAACTTGCTGTGCTTAACTGGTGTTTCCAAATTGTCCATAAGTGTGAGAGTGCCCTGCAATGGGTTGGCGCTCCATCCTGGGTCGTTCCCTGCCTTGCCCCTGTAGTCCACAGGATAGGCTCCAGACCCCCGACAACCCTGAATACGGTAAACGGTTACAGAAAATAGATGGATGGACATAGCCAGGAAATTATATTCCAAAGTTGACATTTTCTAGTACAACCTGATGTTCTCACTCAAGGCAAGAGGCATAATATCACCCATTCAGGTTAGATGGTGATAGAAACATGCCAACACTGGGCTGTTATGAGCAAAGTTTCTCAGTTTATATTTTAACTGGAAGCTGCTGCCATTTTGATTGTTGTTAATTTTACAGCAAGAAATGGCGGACTGTCCTTAAGTTCCAGTCAATGAGTTCCATTTGAAAGTATGCATTCAGCACAGACGTGCAAAAGATATACCGTAAAAATGACTAAAAAAAGATACCCAACTTAATAAAAATAGTCCACATCCAGGAAATGAAAATGAGTAATGGGTAGCATGTAGTAATTTTAGCTATCAAAAGAGAGGAAGTTTTTTTTTGGTTGTCGGTAGCTGAAATCCATCCCTTTGTCCTCTATGCTGTTAACGTAAGCACAGTAGGTAACAATAAAATCCCAAAAGGTGGCACAACTCCCAACGGCAGCAGCCTCGTACTATGAAAATCAATGTTTCCATTTATCCCATTAAATCCCATTTATCTTCCAACAGCCAAATAATGAGAAAGAATGAACTTTCCTTTCGATCCCTTACCGAGTTCCATAAGACTGGCGTTCTTCGACTCCCTGAAAATGAAAAACAAAACCCCTTGCTATCCAATCAAAGTCGCAAAAGGCATCTGTCTGCTTAGTTCCAGCCCATCCACTGGCACGCATTTTGCAATGGACTTTTATGGCAATATGCTGGCTTTTCACACCATTTAGTGGAAAAGCAACACAGTATTCTGTGTAAGGGAAATACATTATTTCCATAATGTACATAGAGACAAAGAAATTGTACTGAGGGGAGAATATTATAGCCCCGTCGTACAGAAAATTGAACATTTTGTGCACCTTTTTTTGTCTGACAGCTCAGGCCCCAGGGAACATAAATGATCCCTGCAGAAGAAGCATCAGGACTCCCATGCAGGTGTAAGATTAAACAGCCGCCAACTCCGTCTCTCCGCAGACAGCGACCCCCCGATCTTGGGGGGGGGGGGGGGGGGGCCAGCGGTTGGCTGTAACATCACAGGAATCGATATTAACGAGATTGCAAACATTCACCGCTGAAGTTTTAGAGTTTCCTATAATGGAGTCTAATGCAAAGTATTACCCCAGCAATCCGGTTACCTTCTGCCCTGCATGACATTGGGCCAAGATGCACATTTTAGGAATTTATTAGAATCACTTGCCAGGAAAAAAGGAGGGAAAAACCACAATAATGGGGAAAAAAAACAACCGACATTATTGTGAGTTAACTGATTTTGAGAAGTTGCCATGTTGTAATGACCTACATGGGGCTTACATCTAATTCTGACCTCTAAACTGAACTGGAAGTGTGTTATAAATGGCAGGTGCATCATATACAACCGTACAACGTGCCCTGTGTGACGTATTTTTAACAGTATATTTCATAGAAATATACTGAACAATTACATATCTTAGCTATTATTTTCAAGTGGTCTACACCAATTGTACCGTCCTAAATGTCCAATGATGTTTACGCAGAATATGTTCATAAAATAGCTTTCCTACACACAATACACATACGCACACGTGTCACAGATAAGTGCTTCTATATTTGGCTAGCTTGATTCAACACACTCCCCGTGTCGATATCGGAAAAAGCACACAACATTAAAAGCCGAGATTGTTTGCTGCTATTAAGTTGAAAGAATACAAAGTACGTACCGCCTCAGCTATAGCAAATACGGTGCTTACACCGCAACCCCTGGCACTGCTAAATGAAAAACACATTCTTACCACAGAGCTTAGCAAGTTGCTAATATCAGAGCTACTGTAGGGATTTGCTTGAGTATGAAAATGGATCACGTGACCTAACATGACGCAGTGGGTGTTTCTCAATACCAACAACGCATCATACTTGTGGTCTTGGCAAGACCAGTCTTGTTACCTTGCCCTCCAACAACTAACTTGGGGCACAATGAATCATGGGATTGGTCTCATTTGGCAAGGATGCAACTGAGGTATCCCTGATATTTGGGGGCGGAGCAAGATTGACATCTAGGGATTTTTCCCATCCTCTGTACTTCGGCAATGAAAGATGACGTAAAACAGGTACGTCAGTAACTGGCTCCTTACCACAGTTTGGTTAATGTAACACACTTCTGCTACCTATAGACACACGTAAAATTACATCCTCTCGGGCTGCATGGATTCACAAAGATTAGTGAGGGATATTTTCCAGCTATGACTAAGTGTTTGTCACGCCATATAAAACAAGCACAACATATTTTGCTATATTTATTTCCTGGTTTTAATTAACTTTTTGCACTGCTTGTCATCTGTTCTGACATTGTGGAAAAATGTGTGCTGTATTTTTTTTATATTTGCGAAGAACACGCAAAAGAAACAGCAATGCAGGGGCCAATGTTCGATTCCTGCCATGGGATAGCGAAGCACAACACCATTTAAAAATGTGTACTTTTATTCATATGTAGGCCTGCTTTGCGTATTTTGTAAACAATTCTGCAATTACATCTGCACTTACATTTTTTGTTTGTCTCAAAAGAGCTTAGGGACACAAACAGGGATGTTATTTAATTAGCAGCACGTAGCATGCTAACAAAACACATACCTAATATTTAGCTATCAAAGTTTAGTTTTTCCCGACATTGTCTATTTTAAAAACAAATGACAGTAGCAGAAAGGTTTTCTTTCTTTACTGACACTTGAAAACGACACCATTATTTATTACAATATCTGTCTCCAAAAATATATCCTTAAATAAAATATCAAATTACCTGTTCAGTGGTGCAGCTGCTACGATGAGTCTGAGTCTGAACCCTTTCAATTTCATTATGATTGCTAAAAGGTTAATGTTGTGTTTGAATAATGCCAGGAACATAAAAATTTGAATAATTGGCTACAGTACCAATTCCGTTGCAAGCTGTCAAAATTTATAATGTTTGTTTGAATCAATTATCCTTTAATCCAAGGACAGGGGCCACACACTGTTCAAGTTGTTTGGTACAGTGTATCAAGCCAGACTATAACACTATGCTGACCTTTAAGTGAAATATTCTCTCCAGATTAAATTTACATCGATTTATACAGGTGAAGGTATTGCATGAAGGACACAGTAAATGAATTCACAGATCCAGATAAAACGGTAGAAATTATTTTTATGCCTTAAAAGAAAGAAAAAAAAACAAGATTCAGCCATGACTTTTAGAGATCACTGGAGCAGATTGTAGAAACAGACAGTTTTATGCCATTGCTGTTTGTAAACTAAGCTTAACGTGCCTATATGAACTCGCTTGGACAATGAAGTCAACCACTTGGGTTGATACTACAGTTTGACTGGTTCCTCTGAGAGTTTGATTGGTTCCTCTGAAAGTTTGATTGGTTCCCCTGAAAGTTTGATTGGTTCCTTATTTCTGCTCAGCTTGTTAAATCAGCAGACTAAACCTTTTGCCTGAGAGCAGTGTAGGTCGTGGCAGTGTGGGTTTGGGTCTTAGTCTGTGCCAGTCAAGTTATATTACTGCTCTGAGGTCAGTACTGATTACCTGCTACCCAGCAGGTTTCCTGCAAGTATTTAATGTGGGAGAGTAAAGCATTGGTCCAATCTGTATTCATTATCTTCATATATGAGCAGTGAAAGCACACATATTAAAAAAACCAATTAGCTACGTTTGTTATCCAGACAAAATAGCACCATTTCTAAATATACAGCAATAGTCAGCAGTGAGTAATTATCTGTCGATGATGAAAAGAACACTGTATTTTAAGAGATAATTTAAACGTCAGGCTCAGTGGAGCCATTTTTTATAAATAAAAGGAAATAATTGAAGGACTGCGTATTTCCCTGTAAGCACCAGTAACATGAATGTTCTAAATAATGCTGCTGCAGAATTGGTATTAGAATTTGACATTGAAAGGTCATGCATCCAGCCCGTCTCTATGCCGCAATTTTGCCGTTAGGAAAAAACTGGAGGCACCGTGTTCAGCTTCAAGTGGCACAAAAATCATGGCTCTCCCTCTTCACTCGGCTCGAGAGGCTGGACGGCGGCCCGACACGCGGTTTCCTGGTTCGTCTGGCCGAGCAGATTAGCGCGCCGCTGGCCGCAGACGGCCATGCGACAGGAAGGGTCCTCCCCATTGTTCTGCTCACAGCCGATGGCGCCAATGCAGAGAGTTCAATGGCGGCCTTCCTCTTCAACTCACGGACCGGAGGTGCTCCAGAATTTAATACACACAAGGTAGCTGCTTTTTGCAGCTTTGCGGACAAAGGAAATGGACGAGAAGCATCTTCTCAAATTCTTTGTAGGAGATGCTCGGGTCCAGAATATTTTGCCAAGTCAAGAAAAACACACACAATCATGAAAATTGTGTCTGGTTTTGGAACATTAATCCTATAAGCCAGTTACAGACTTAACAGAATAATGAACATGGTGTGTGATGGTTACATGCAAGTTTAGAAAGAGAATAGAAAAAAAATACACATCTAATACATTTTCAACCACTTACAATAACCTACCTTTCTGTCACTATGCATAAGCATGATCCAGAAGGTACACCCAAATATAGCACCACAAATTCAAAGGAAATGTATTCATCTTATGATCTTAAGGTACTATTTTTACCAACTGTAAAATCTTGTGCTATGTATCATACAATCAGTGATTGTAGGGACGAGGGATTTTCTTTTCTTCAAAATGTGAACTTGGACTAATGTGGGAAGAGCTGCTAATTTATCTTCTATTTTTCGTTGAATTGAGATTTCACTGCAGAGATTTCTTCCCTCTAATGTGACTTTAGCTCCTTGGCAGCTCACCGAGTTAGCCGACATGTGCTCTGCATAAGTTAATACTTCATTTACAGACTTGCCACCTATTTTGTCTGTTAGGCTAATGATCTGTGCACTGTCTCGGCCTATAAATGGAAAATCCCAGTACGTGACTGATTGAGGATGACGTCTCAGGCATACATTTTCAACAACGTTGAAACACCTTCTGCAAACTGCAAATTAAAAGAAAAAAACTGTTTAGATATCTGTATGTCAAAATAAGTTTTATCTATGAAAATTAAAAGTACCGTAGCTGTTCTATTTTGAAACATTTTAACTCAAGCAATATAATTGCAAAAGAAAATATGTAAGACAAACAGCAGACAAGGTAACAAGCCATCACACATTTTTGGCTATTTACGATAACGCATTTTCCCTTTCGGACTGAAGGAAGACCCCAGGATGAAGCATGGGGGCGAACACAGAACCTGACCGTGGGACACATAATACTGCAGTAAATCAACCAGATCATTTTGGGTTATGGGTCAAGATTAAGGTGGTTTGCTTGACGACTGAGGTCATGAATGAGATTGATGGGGTAGAGCATTTTCTTTATCTAGTGGACATTTGACTTGAGCCATTCAGCTGTCGTGTAAAATGGGGCGGCATGTTTTTGTGTTAAGTTCCATGTCTCTCTGACATGCTTCTTTTTTATACATCAAAAAACGGGCGTATTGGGGGGGGCGGGAGTACAACCACCCCAATAGCCAAAATCAGCCAATACAACCCTCTGGACCCCCATTAAATGTGTGGGGATCTCAACCCCCCCTCAATGCTCAACCCAAAGTTATGCCCTTGAGTCTAAGGATTCTTCTAATTAACACGGCATGTGCAGGGATCTGTTCACATATAAACATAGTTACGTTCTTTTCAGGTCCTGTAAGTACAATATAGGTGCTTATGTTTGACAAACACTCAGGACACCCGCATGTCATATTTATGTTTATACACACGCCCCGTGGGAAGCTTATTCCTCATAAATGAGCTTTTTTTCTGCAAAATCATTAAGATTAGATGATTTCCTTTATTTTTTAAATAATTTTATTCCTTTTAAAGATAACTATTGATGCACCTTTCATTTTTTTTTTGTTGATTGATTGATTGTTTGGGGGAGCACACAGACACACGTCTGTATTCATATCTTTGTGGGGGCTCTCCATTCATCCCAACATGACAACCTTAATCCCTACTCAGCCGTAACCTTAACCATAAATAAGCAAACAAAATACAAGACCTGTGTATTTTTCCGTTCTTTGAAAAAAATGGTCCCCAC
>JAOYFF010000051.1:2723226-2749551 GCA_025773925.1 Cryptomyrus ogoouensis
TTCCACGCTCGCTGCTTCTTATCTGGGTCAATGCTGTAAACCACCACCCCCCCCCACACACACACACACACAAACTGTCTTTAAACCCAAGAAGAAAACTGGAGTATCTGAAAGAAACCCACACAATCCAGGGGGGAGGGACATGCAAAGTCCACTTACACAGATTGGGGGCGGAATTCAAACCTCCGATGTTATTCCTTCAGTTATTTTGTTGATTACAGCATGAGTGTGTGTGTGTGTATATATATACACCCAAAAGAAAGGGTGTGAAACACGCTTAAAAATACTGAAAAACAAGTGAAAAGAATTCTTGCAAATCATAAAGCCACTTGGTGGACGTTTTATTCTGCTTGTCAACAATCTGACAAAGAAGAGTTTCTGTAACAGCGCCGGATTCTGCAACCTTTCATTCTGAGAATCAAAGCAAAAGCAAGTTCCCTCTGGACATCAACAGGCCTGCGAAACCAGGCCGAGAAGAGGCAGTGCTGACCCGCGTGTTTTACGGTGTAGCTCAGCCGCTGTATGCAGAAAGCCCGGGCTGGCGTTCACAAATTATGGATATGGAAATGAGCCGTATCATGAGCTCTCCTCGATGCATGTTGCGATATTGAGAAGCCGTCTGTATGTCATTACTGCCCTCTGTCTGCGGCTGAGCTCAGCGAGACACAGCGGGAAAAGTGTGGCAGTAAATCATCGAGACCCGGCTGAGGTTCAGCGTGCATCATTGTTAGGCTGAGGTTAGGGGAAAACATGATGAATTCCTTGTGGGCACAATCTGAACGGGACGAACAGAATAGCCCCAAAATTGTAAAGAAATGATACATGATGAGCCATGACATTAGCTAGCATATTTGTTATTACACGCTGAAATAAAAATACAGGGATGTTCATGTCAGGACGTGTAGGCGTTTCGACCTCTGCATACGAGTGACCTGTGATTATTTATAAAAGGCGGCCATCGGCTGCCGGCACTGACGCGACACGGAACGGTGACTTTTGATTGACGGGGAACCGAGCGGATGATGTGCTCGATAACAAACGGCGTGACAGCTCCGCGTCCTTGGGAGAACGTCTTACTGTCAGCCACCTCCGATTTCATCACTTATAACACGACTAAAAGCATAATAAATCTCAGCCTGTGGATGCCTTGCAGAAGGGCTCGCCTCCTTATCCAGATGGTAAATCGCTAAGCTCTTGAAATATCTACAACCTTGTGACACCTTGGCTGCATTAAACTAATTGCCTTTTCTTGTCTGTGTTCCTGGATTAAAATAAAAGTATTGAAGAACTTCCCAGGTTCTTTAGTCAACTGCTGAGGAAAGTTAAGTGGCGTCTCTCTGGAGCATCAAAGATAGACACCAGGCAGTCAGACTGGTTCTGTATAATGTGGAAACGATCCTGGCCATTCAACTGTCTCAGCTTATTTTTACTTAGATACATACAAATCAAATTTTTTTATATATTTTATGTAGAATTAAATTATATTATGGGAAAGCCTATGCCTCCAAAAATACAGCTCTGAAAAAAATGAAGAGACCACAGCATCATTTTTTGTTTCCCTTAATTCTCAGTTTATGGAAATGCGTAAAATTATTAATTAATAACTTTTTTTTTTTGCAATCTCCAGCCTGGCTCTTCCCTGCTTCTCATTGATGAAGGCCTTCTTCCTTGCTCTTCACACCACTTAATGTCTCCCATGCTTTTGAGGTCATCCTCCGATTCATGAGGCACTGTCGGATAAACTGACAGTCCTCTCTGGCGTTAGAAAGTCACTTCCGCCCTCTACCTGCCTGGTTTTTGGTCATTCCCAGTGTCTGCTGCTTCACCTTGTTCTTGCACACTGCAGTGTAGCCTTCTGCCAGCAGAACCTGGATGAAACCAGAAGTTTAAAATGCAGATTAAAAAAATATATATATAGAGTGGTCTCTTAATGCTTTTCCAGAGCTGTATATCTTGAAACAGACCGGTGACAGAAAAGCACACATCTGATAAAGTTTGAAGTGGTATATTTTAAAACACTATGTTGCATTATTCCAGTGATACCCTGGCCTGTCCTCAGAATATCTCTCATTATTCTCATCCCCAGCAACTGTTGGAAAGGCGGTCTCTCTCTCTTCTCTCCGTCTCCATATAGAGTTAATTACAGGAAGAGAGAAGAGAGGAGAGATTCTGAGATAAGACACGTTAGGTTGGACTTCATCCAGGGACAGGTTTGTGATCTCCCTTGACCAAACTGCGCTGATAGCTAGAAGATCACTGCGGCTTAGCATCTGGTGAAGAACCACGCATCGTGGATTATTCTCAAAGCACAAATAATAAACGAGAGGAGTGAGCTGGCATGGAGACCGCTCCAGCTTCTGTTTTAATATACACAGTATCAGTCATAACAATCTATCACAAATTCATCTTCCAAGAGTATTAATCTGATTTGCTGTCTGGAACTTCTGAAGCAAATAATTTGAGCAACACTGAAAAATCTCCCCTATATCTGCCTCACCATACAGATGAGAGATGCTATTAGGTTCAGTGTAATAATGGATTTTTTTTTTTTAAGCGCAAAGTATTTTGTGTCCTCTAAGTTATGAAGGCATAGGGAATGGATGGAGTTTTGGTGTGTGTGCTATATCTGTAATAAAAATGCAATAACGGTTAGCGTCATGCAAAGCAAATTCATATTCTACGGTAAACCAAGTGTTTAATCCAAAACGATCTCATTGTTATAAACAGTCATCCTGAGAGGTGAGTAGGGGGGTTTTAGGGTTCCAAGTTTCCCAGTGCCACCCATTGTTATAGGTATAGCAATCAGTGTTTCTCAATCCAGTCCTTGGGGACCCCCAGACAATCCACAGTTTGCTCCCTCCCAGCTCCCAGCACACCTGTACCAGGTATTCGGTGTTCCTGATTGGCTGGGAGCTGGGAGCGTGCAAAAACGTGCACTGCCTGGGACTAGCCAAGGACTACGTTTAGAGAGAGACTGGTATCGAGCAGCGTTTCCCAGTCCGGTCCTACTGGGAGCTGGGAGGGAACAAATATTTGGTCTGGTAGCTCAGAGGAAGCAAAATCATGGACCGAAAGTGGGTCCCTGAGGATTGTATTGGGAAATACTGGTATAGAGTACAGTACATATGATTGTGTTTCTTTTCTGTAAATGTGTCCAGATCCTGATTCTGGACCCAGATGTACCCCTGCTGTGACCCAACGCCCCTTTTCAGTATCTGTTTCTGGTACCCCTGCCAAAATAGCCATCCTTCCCTTTCATTCATTCCCTCTACTCATCTCAAGTCCCGCATCTAAATAAAATCCCTGCCACTTCCTGCCACCCTCACGTCACACGGCTCCGCTCGCTGTCCCGGCTGGGGCTGCCCTCGCATCGATTTCCCAAATATTTCCCGAACATCCGGGCTGCCTTTTGGTAGAATCACGTTAAAGCTCTACTAAAGCTCCATGAAGCACTTCATTCAAGAGGTATGCAAATTATAGAAACCAACGGAGGTTCAATAATTATGCAAATAAAAGTAGACATGTAGGTAGCATTTACAACACGCTAATGTTAAAATTACTACTCTTGGTGTCACAGCACCGCTGGTATTTGGAAGAAACATGACCCTTACTACTGAGGATTCCTTACATCTGGTACTGCTTAGTGACATGGTCCTTGGAAGAATATGAACCAGTACCGCTTTAGTTTGTTCTGGCAGGTTTTTATAGTGGATCTACATTTCTTAAATCATGGCTAGGACCTTTTTTCGACAAGAGACAAGGTTGAGCTGGCATAAATTCAGGCGAGGGATGTTTTTTTAATAGGGGAGGAAAAGACAGGCACTGTTTCTAACAAGCAGATGTCAAGGGTCACTGTACTGGCTGGTGGATCAGAGCTTATTAATGGGGTGCAGGTGGTGAGACCCTTTCTGCTCTATAGGGAGTCACCAGCGATCTGCTTATGAACTACCTTTGGTAGCCAGTGGTGGGTCGCAATGAGGGAGTGACCAATCATTGGGCAGCGTTCATGATTAGGGCCAGTAGGAGGCCATGAGTCTATTGTTTAGCTGTCTTATTGAGAAGGACGGACATCGGCTTTTAATGAGCGTGCAGTGCTTGCATTCTGCCTAGATGTTTTCCATGAAATCCACATTGCCGATTCAGTAGGCTGAGTGCATTTTTTTTGTAAATAACATGGAAAAAGTATGAGACAAACAGTGGCATAGGATGATACACAGGTAGTTGCTTGAAGAATTTGTAAGCAAAAATGTCAGAGAGAAGTGATTTAAGTACAAAGTCAGAATGTTAGGAAACCCAGTGAGTATGGTAAGAATGATCTGAAGGACCTGAATAGAGAAGAATTTATTCTGACAGTTAAGAGCACACTTTAGACTCAGGAGCCTCTCTGTGGTAACCCTGGTCTGAATCCAGAATGGTTGGCCTTGTGGATTATTCTAGAATACCGCTCTAGAATAATCCACAAGGCCCAACCATTCTGATCCTTGGGGACCCACAGGCAGTCCACATTTTTGCTCCATCGCAACTCCTGGGAGGGAGCAAAAATGTGGACTGTCTGGCAGGGAGCTCAGAGGGAGCAAAAACATGGACCAACTGTGGGTCCCCGATGACCGGATTGGGAACCACTGTTCTAGAGAAAAAGAAAAAAAGATCAATAACTAAGTGGTGAACGTGGACAGAAAAGGAGATGGCAAGAGGGTAACAGTTTCCAATAGCACAGATGTTAAGGGTTTCCAGAAAGTGCCATGACGCACGTCTGTTTTAAGGCAGCCGCAGAGAAGTTGAGAGAGGTCCATCAGCATTTTGTGTTTGGAGAGGACGTGCGTCCGAGCCTAGGGCAAGCGAGACGTGCCAGAAAAACCGACCTTGGCGCGGGCATGACTCACCGGTCACGAGAGACGAGACATCCGGCCTCACCGCCTGAACCATCGGGTTGGGGTCCATGGGACAGAGTCTAATCAAAGATGAGGGCACCTGGGGTTGCGGACTGTTTTGGCGTGATTCATGTGTCAGTGAGCGGCCGAAAGCAGGGAGGCAAAGGTTGTGTGAATTCTGATTGCTAATTCCAGAGTCTGCCAGTATATAAACAGATTCCGAGGCCTGGATGTAATACCAAAGGGCATCCGTGGAATGGGCTGATTAGTTCACTCTGCCATCTTGAAGTTACGGGATAGACAGATTGGAAGTAGAAACAGGCATACACTTAAAGTCCATTTACATTTATTTATTTAGCAAATGCTTTTATCGAGAGCAACACACAATTGAGCAAGCAGAGTCAAACAATCCCAGCTGAAGGTTAGGGGCCTCGCTCAAGACCCCAGTGGTGAAATTACTCTGCCAACCACGGCATCTGAACCAGTGACCACGGACATACAGTCATAACATGTAGAGATACACACCGCCCCAAAATTAAAAATAAAATAAAAACTACAAGAGTAGCAAAGATGGGTTGTTGAACAGAAAATATTTCGATGGTTGAAGCCAGTTTATTATGATAATATGTCAGTTTATTCCCAGTAACTGTTTATATCACAAACTGGGGGGCTTTTTTTCGAGATGTCTATATAACTGCTAGCATGCAGGGTCATCGGGGGGGTCCCCCCCCCCCCCAGTCAGCAAAAGCAGCTGAGGGGGACCCAAGGCGACATGCCAGGGGGGTTAGAATTTCTAGCCACACCCCTGCCAGTATGCTATACATTAGAATGACCGATAAGCAGAGGTCGGTAGTTCAGGTCCACAGTAAAAGTCCGGACCATGATTCTGTTTCAACTAACCAGTTGAGTATTCTGTGACTATGAGTCTTGATACTAAACTGGTTGGTTGAAACAAAATCCTGGTGTAGATTTTTATTTTCTGGACCTGTGCCATCCACCTCTACTGAAAAGCAACACAGGGAAACCTTTAGAGTCACTCAATGAAGACAGTAGCTTTTGATAAAGAAATTATATGATTATATGATTATATATTTGATAAAGAATCTCCTGGGGGGCTGTAAAATGATGTATTTTTAATTGACTTTGGCCGTATTTTAAATGACGTCTGCATATATTAACCTGAGGTCCAGGTAATTCTGCATATTCTGGGCTCTGTGTTATTACCCCTGTCAGGGCCACTTAAGCATGTTTCAGTGGTGACTTTATTGACCACGGCGTTGTTTTAAAAGACCAAATCAGCCAGTGCCTCCTATGACATGCGAGACTATGCACAAATTTATTCTGCTGATCAGCCACGAAATTAACTCCTGCTCATGGGATTTTCACTTATACAAAAATGTTCTGGGGGCAGAAGGAAAAATGATTGGATCAGAGAGATAACCAATCAGATTGTAGAAGAGGTGGGTCCAAGCAACTACAGGAGGTGGGATCACCCAATCGACTGTCTTGACCCCGCCTCCTCTAGTTGCTTGGACCCACCTCCTCTACAATTTGATTGGTTGTTTCTCTGAACAAATCATTTTTTCTTCTGCCCTGAGGACATTATTGTGTAAGTAAAACTCCCATGAGCCTGATATCTCTGCGTTTTGAGGTAAAATACTGGCATCTCGACAGTAAAGTTACAAAAGCAAACTTTCAAATAACGTGAATTGTGTATTGCTTAGATTTTAATGTTTTGAGTCATTACACAAGCTATTATCAGGGTTGGTGAGAAAACTTTATCTACTGATCTTTGTTCCCAATAGTATAGTGAGAACAGCACAAAACATCTTTCCTTTAGTTTCGTATTCTTAGTTTGTCTTCAGTGTCTGAACAAGCCTACTAAAAATCAGATACAGAACCGCCTAAACAGAAGATAAATGCACATAGCTAATTCCTCTTAAATACCCAGATTTCTGAGCAAGGCCTGCCTCTGAATATTGAGGTTGCCTTGCTTCTACCAAAAGGGATCCTGGTTTATAGAGACAGAGTAACAAACCCATGTGTGTACCAGTTGTTTTGTCTCCTTGGCGACTGATTAGGTTATCGTCCATACACTAGCAGAACAAATTAGTCATGCGACATCTCATGTCATCGCGGGCTACCGACGCTAAGATGTCAGCCGGGTTAGGCTCCTCGCCCAAGTAAATGCTTCCTGTATCTGCGCACAAATCCAATTTGCTGGAGAGCAGCTGAGGGAGACGCGTGAGTGTCCACCCAGCAAATAAGGAAAAGTGTGGAATACTCCCGTGGTTTCAGGAAGACATTCTAGCTGAAGGGATCAAATGGTTACCTCAGGACATTCAGAGCGGAAGGCCAAATTAATCCAAATTAATTCTTTATGACAAGCTTCTAAAAAAATCAAATTGAAGTTTCTGTCTGTCTCACATATATATGCAGTATGTATAGTATATACAGTATATAAATACACAGCATATATATATATTCATATGAAATCAATTTCAGGGTTCAGAAACTTTCTTTTTCTCTGTATGCCTGTCTGTCTCTCTCTCTCTCTCTCTCTCTCTCTCTCACACACACACACACACACACACACACACACAACCCAGTTTATGGAGTGTTTTATTAGGGGTCACCCAGTTCTCTTTTAAGTCTCTCCTTAATAAAACTGTACAATGCATACAGAAGTAAATTGTCCTGACCTCTGCCATATAGTACTGAGCTTATATTACTGCACAGATGCAAAGAAAACTGATTCAAAAATGGAAAGTCGAGAAGACAGACAAGAACGAAAGATCAATATCGACGGGGGAAACGGCTTACATTTTCTCTGTGGTCATCAAAAGATTGTATTATATCCGATTGAATGTATCAATTGTTCAAACGTGTGTTTTTATAGGTCATGTAGCAGGATTTATTTTCGACTAATGATTTGCATTAGAATAAGTGTTTCTTTCTTGGAGGATTGTAAGAGTAAGGGGCAATAGAAACACAATATAATTTAATTTGTCGTGCAGTGAATTTTGCTCTAATATAATAATGGTACCTGAATATCTGAAATATAAAAATTCATAATGTTGGTCAAGGTTTCTGTAGACTTGCACAGACACACAGTCCAAACAGACAGCGAGCTTTAGATTCAGCCCTATCCGAGTCATTCATCAAATACACAGTCTGTTTGGTTTAATTAGTGGCACAGACATTACCTCTGAGTCATTTCTTAATTAAATTGTAATATAATGCATTAACAATTGAAGAGCAAATTTCCGAAACTCATATTTTCCAATTTTCCAAAACTCACGCCTTGGAGAAAATTTCTGCGGACTTAGTGAGTCTTGGAATTTTAACAGGAGTTCTTTACTGGATTACATGAGGACTGCGTGAGTTTTGGTTCCCAGTACTGGACCATAGGATGAGAAAGCCAGGGAGAAAGCCTGAAGTCCCTCAAAGAAGGGAAAGAATCTCAGGAGGAACCTCTGGTCAGGTCCGGTCATGAAGTCTTTCTACCCTCTGAAGCAATGATGAAGTCGCAATCACAATGTACCCTTCACATTCACATGCGAAATCAAATATGTATGATTTATTTATACCTTCTGTGAAAGGGGTCCTTTATTCATTATCATTGAACATCATACATGCTATTACCTTGGGCCGGCCGTGAGACAGCGTATCTGATTTTAATCAGCGCTAGTATGCTCCCAGATCTCAATTGCACATCGATTTATGACAGATACTAAACCCAGATCAATGTGGAACACTGCCTGAATCATGACTGTTTAATAATGGAACGCTTTTTCGGGCTTCACCAATCATAAGGCACAAAAATAAATTAGGCATCTGTCTCCACGGAGACACGGGAAAAACAAACTGCCAGGGTTAGGTGGCCAGACTTCTCTGTTGTCTGTTATCTCTCCGCCGCGATGTTCAGTGTCAGTTGCAAGCCTTCAAGCAGTGGGTGAGAACGCACTATGTCCTCTATGACAGTGGACCTGTCCCACGACCCACAGTGTGAAAAGCAGCGGACAGGGAAAACTGTCCATTCGGACAAAGCATTTTGTCTCAGGGATGCGCAATATGCTCATTTTGCAGCACTGCTTTTTTCTCTAATTGATATTAACTAATAATACATCTCTTGAGATAGAACGAATATTTTCTGCTCTGTTTGTATCAGTTTCTATGGTAACCTCTGTGCCCTACACATGGAAGAAGTGTCATAAACACAACAATGAAAATGAGAACTAGACCGAATCATTAAGAAGAGGATGTTGATATTACAACTTGTCCTGTGCAATCATCAATACGTTACATCATACTTCAGCTTTCCATACAAACTAAAAATGGTATAAATCACTTGGAAATGAGGGCAGACATGTTGTTGGCTCATTAAAAATAATATTATTCCATTCGAAACTTGTTCCACACATTTTTGGATATGTGATATAGAAAAAATATTGGTTTGATTCTTAAATTTACGCTCAGTAACTAAGGATATGCTGAACGTGTGATGTGATGGAATATGACGGTCACCCTGACAGCCACTTACTTTAAAGTTTCCACGCCTTCCATCTCCACGTACTTCAGGATAGAAGCCTGCATTGTTCTCTTTAAGTGACGTTTAAATACGGCAAAGTCTGAGGCTGCGTTCCACCAGCAACTCAGTGGGCCCACCTACGTACAGACACTAACAATTGTAGCCTAGGGCTAAATTATGTAGGTCAGTCAGGGATGAAAGACAGATCGCCGATAACCAATTGCGTTTGAATCACAACACCGCTCACCCGCTCGCTGTTATGGCCACGCGCTGCAATTACGGACTCCGTACTGACGGATGTCACCGACGCTGAGTCACCTGTGAGGAAAACCGATATCCGAGGCTGCCCGGCTGTCTCGAAGCTCGAGAAATGAGCGAAGGGAAGCCCGCTAAAGTTAAAAGAGTTTGACAGGAGCAGTGTTCTAACGAAGGCTGGGAAAGAATGGCGGACCACACTCCTGAAAATAAATCAGCACGCTTGGAACCAGCCAGCCGGACCCGAGAGATCCTGGACTGTCATATCTGTCCGGTACCCAAGGAGGTTCAGTTTTGGGTCAAACCCAGTTCCTTTCCACAGGGGAAGTCCCTCATGTGATTAGAGACCTGACTGAGGTCTACAGTTCTGCGTTTATTATTCAGTGATCTGGCAGTGTCCTACAAGCTCAGTGCAAAACGTTGTCCTATGCGAGTCTAAAAATGTCAGACTAAAATATCATGTTTAAGGTAAATTATCACTCCAACATTACCTGCCTATACATTTCCATTTGCTATGGATGGACCTAAAGCTGTCGTTTCACACTGAGCTTGAAATCTTTTGCAAAGAAAGTTTCCACAAATTAATAATTTTGACAGCAACTTCTTTCATTGACTTGTTTGCTGTTATAGTTTCCTCATGCAAATTGTCACGAAAACAAGTCTCATATCGGCTGTGTTCTGAGAGGATCTACAGGAAACAAGGCCTACTTCAATTACACATATGTGTATGGATATCACCATATTCCAGAGCAGCCCTTAAGCACAGCTTCACCAGAACAGGTTTATCGACACGGATTCCACGTGCTTTCAGGGTTATGGTAATGTTCCCCGAAAATTCCTGGAAAAGACCTTTATTTCTTACCAACAGCACAGTACACATACCTGCTCAGGTCTAAGATGCATCATTTTAATCATGTTTTCTCCACTGCATCTCTTTGAAAAAACACGACGTGGTTTTTGTGCATTTCCGTCGGGATCCGGCATGTCCAGAAATGTCTGACTAACATAATCCTTACGGGGCCCCTGCGTGGCGCACTCTTCCAGTCATTGTCAATAAACTTACTTGTCAGACTCACAGGGGACTCGTTTGTTCCTGATCAATAGTCAGGAGTGAAGGACGTGCGGCGGACGCCAGATCCCTGGGGAACGTACAAAGTTTCGGTACGGCCTTTAGAATTTCATTCCAGTCCCAGTCCTCACCTTTAAGGGTTCCTCTCCGTTCATAACACTAAAAATAAGTAACTGCTTATGCAAGAAGTAGCCTCATAACTCCATTGTGACGCATATTCAAATTTTCCCCACTTAGATGTTTAGAAAGAGAGTTTTACTTCAAACTTATTAAAACAATCTCTCCTGGTATAGCTGGATATTTTAACAGGTAAAAATCACACAGAGGTATTGCAACATTTAGGATAAGTGCCTGTGTTCTTAACCAAGACGGGTCCTACTGCCCATCATAACAGGTGTAACCATAAAGGCATCATCATCAAAGAGTAACAGCATTCTAGATCACATACTCCAGTGTCCGTTTGAGTCGATACTCTGGGCCAAAGCAAGAGAACAACTATGGACATTCTGGAACTTATGCCACTCATTTAATCATAAATTGTCTGCAGTTTGTTGTAGAAGTAAAGGCTTCTGTTGGTCCCGAGGTGATGTTCCTCCTATAGTTTGGATACGCTGCAAGATTAAGGGTCATTTCAGTAACACTTTACTTGAAGCTTCCATCTACTGTATAATGCATTATAGATCCCTTCATAATAGGTGGTCAGTATAAGAATTAATAAAGCATTCCAGTATCTTCTATTGACAGTCATAATGCATTATAGTGTTGATTATAATACTTCATAAGCTCCAATGAATTTAAATTTACAATGTACTATAGATTCCAATGATAATGCATTATAGTGGTCATTATAAGAATTAATAAAGCATTACAGTATCTTCTACTGACAGTCATAAGGCATTATAGTGTTGATTATATCACAAGATACATTGAAGCTCTCATCGATAATCCATCTTCACGATGCATTATAATAGTCTGTATAAGCATCAGGGATGCTTTCCTTTATGAAGGTTATCTATAGTGCATTATAGATGAGAGCTTCTTAAAGCATAATAAACATGGCCATAAGGTGTTACAGTAATTTCTAATTTGCACAGGATGCTAGTTAGTCATATTCCCACAATGCAGCATTTCCCTCCTTCCTGCTGGAGCAGTAGCCATTGAGACGCAGCAGCCAGGTGGGCTGATCCGTCGCAGTCCTGCAAAACTGCAGATGCCGGCAGACTCCGGATCCCAGGCCATGCTGGCTGCATGCGACAATCACAGGAACACCTTTACTAATAAATGATATGCGATCAATATGTGTCAAAATATCCGTGTTTCTTCAGAATATCTGAAATGTAAACTATTTGGATGTTAAACGTCTGTTATCAATCAGTCCTACTTAATCACTTTACTGGTGCACACTTAGACACTCGTGTCTAAAAATCAAGCAAATCCGGGCTATTTATGTAACACAAATTCTTGGGACCGTTTGGATACCGAATTTAACTGCTGCATAGCAATCATTACATTGGCTGTTTCTACTAATCAAAATGCACTATTAGAATCACTTTCAATCAGCTTGGCTCGTGTACGGATTGCCTATGCGCACGAAGCAAGCTTGATATGCTCTCTGCAGTTCTGCATCTCCTAACAAGAGTGTCAGATCCACAAAACATTGCATTTTATTATCAACATTAAACGCCGCTGTGGAAAGATCGACCGGTTCTCCCCCTCGGCATGTTTCAGCTTATCTCTCATCTGAAGGGCTTTTAAAGGCACTCGGCACCCCCCAGGCTTTTAATCAACGCATGGGCAGTAGCTGGTATCATACTGACAGACATAATGAGTAGAGAGGAGAACTCAAAAGCATTGCCTGGAAAAAAAATCGTTTCCCTCAAAACACAGTCATTTTTTCAAGGGGCGTTCATAATACGGGAAATACGGCCTGTCGTTCCTTCAAAACGCATGTGACAATGCGAAAAAGAACATTTGAATATGAATGTCTGAATCGCATTGGTAATCCAGTATTATGTTTTAAATTATATTAATTATAGCTTAGTCACATCCACCATTTTCCTCTTTGAGTTGTATATTCGCTGACAAAAAAAGTATAAGAAAAAAAAACATACAAATCAGTCTCATTAGCTAGAATAGCTTACAAATGATTAACTGTTATGAACATGCTCTTCTCAGACTGAGGGGATGAGAGAATAAAATGCAACTTCTTACAGAAAAAAATAAACCTGTCCGCTTTTCGCCTCTTTAGAGCAGAAGCGTGGAGAAATGCGAAAAATGAAATTCATAAGAAATAATTATACTAATGGATGTTTGAAACACCGAGCGCTGCTCGTATGTGGATTAGCATAACAAATTTGAAATCATGTCATTATGAGGTACAAAATGCAGGGAGACTGTACTGAATACCCAGGGAGATAGAAATGCAATTCAATGCATGTCCTCAAAAAGTTGCAAAGAGGTAAATGCAGCGCAGGGCAGTTTCAGAGAGTACATGTTATATAACGTGGCCTGCTGCTTTACACTTAAAATAACTTCAAAGTGGATTAAGGTCACAACAGAGATACAAACTCACCGTCTTTTCTCTTTTGCAAGATTAGATCTCATCTCTCTCTTTTTTTTTCGAAATGGGGTGTAGCGCTTCCAAACACAGCCAAACACGGCCTATTTCTGGGTTGTCGTCGTGACGACAGGGTAGATTGTTCGATTACACGGGTTTATGACCGTGTCAATAGAAAACACCATTGCAACACTAGAATGTTTAGTGCTTACTACCACTCCAATGCCAGAAGATACCATTTAGAAAATCAAATACCCTACACAATCTAACCATCTTCTAACCCCAAATCATATTGGGGGGGGGGCACCTGAGACCTTTCTAGTGTGGATGTTAGTCTATCGCAGGACATATCTACACACACACATACACAATCATACACTAAGGGCACCTCAAAGGCATTAATTAACCCAACTGCATGTCTTTGAACGAGGCACATAGCCACATAGTAAAAATAGAGGTGTGAACCATCCCCCCCCAACTAAGTTTGCTAATGATCAGACACACAGCCAATAATGAGTTTGAACACCCCCCTCAAAATTTTCTCCAACCCCACTGAAGGCGACAACTAAATCTATCAAGGGGAATGCCACCTTGGTAAGCATAATAAACCGAGGCCCCCCCCCCTGAAATTTTTGTATTTTTGGCTAGGCTTGCTTTGAACTTCATGAGGAATCCAGATGAAACCCACACAATGTGGAGATAACCACTGGGATTCAAACCCCCCCAGCACTGAATGCATGAGTCAACAGGCCTACCTACTGAGACCCCCCTTTCTTAACAGCAGAGGAATTTGATTAACCATATCTACCCTTTTCAATATTGAGTTGGAAGTTAGTATTTATATACTCTGATATAAAGTAATACTTTGTGCAGATATTTTCATTCTTTCTTTGTCGTGTGAGAACCGCATTGTTTCCGGTTAAGCTATCTGTGATGGTTACCCGAAAACTCACTCAGTTATCTGTATCCATGGCAACACTTTGGCACCATCTATAAACGTCAGCCTCTATAAGGCCGATCTCATAGAAAAACGCACTGATACCTACCATAAGGTGACAGAGTAATTTACCGATCTTGGTCAAAGATGGGATGTGGAAGGAGATTACTGCTTTCAAAATGAAAGTCTTCCCGATCAGAAGGACTCTGGGCCTGTATCATTATGGATGGCTTCATGTGAGGTTTGTTGTTTGTTTTGTTCTAATATCACGAGGTCACTCACCTAAGGATAACTGCTTTATTTCCTGAGAGCACAATCACAATGACAGAACTAAAAGCAAAGAAATGCAAATGCCAGAAGACCTTTTAGATCTGCTTGTAGAACCTTATAGCAATACAAAAAGGGGGAAAAAATTCACCATAATATATGGCAAGTCACTCTTTGTATTTCTGTGTTAATTTGCCAGTCATTCAAACCGCTGCTTGAAGTGTTTCCTTTTTTGTGTCCCCTTAGACTGTCACCGAGGTCACACGTTGACACCGGATTCGTAACATCCAAACAGACGTGCAGACCAAACGTAATGAGGTTCAGTAATAACTGATTGCGTTTGATTAAAAGCCCCATTGCACACTACAAATTGCAGCCATTTAGGTCCAGCTTTCAAGAGGCGGCCATAAAACAAATTGATAACACTACCTCCGGATAAAATACTGCCAGGAATTATTACCCAGGAACCCAAAAAGACGGTGTCGTGAAGCTATTTCGGAACGTGTGATGTTTGCTGCAAGACCAAATGCATTTATATGAGAGGTTTGTGTGACAACCTGCTGCATTTAAAGCACGGCGTGCAGGACAAAATGGCAGAGGGCTGCCACAAGGTCATGAGGATAGCGTATGCAAGTGTACTTTCATTTGTAGGTAGCTGAGGTCCACTTGAGATGAAGCACATGTCAAGAGATCATTGGCTATCTGAGCACAGAAGGGCCTAGGAGCAGAAGAGAGAGCTGATGCAGAGTTCTACGGATGAAATGCGCTGTATGCTATATTTTATATTACGCACTATACACTGGAGGTGTGAAGTGCGCTGTCGTCTGTTGTTTATGAGGACTGCTAAGCAAAATGATCAACATATACGATGAAACAAACACAGGAAATGTTTCCTGGTAGCACTAAAGTTATCATATAGCACATGATAAAAATCAATAAGCGGAATCCTCGTATGATACATGAACGTAAATAATATCTCCCTGTATTCTTTTTCCAGTTAACTTTGCCAATGCTGCACATCAATAGCAGGAAGTCGTGTAGGATGAGAAGCGAATACGTGGCCTGTCACTGAACGGGTGGAATGTACCACGTCCCCACGCGAATCCAATCGAGCCATCTTCCCAGAGCTCTGCAAACAGTGTCTGCGAGCCCCTCAGCACTGGCGGCACTGGGAACGGCCCACTGAGGGCCCCGAAAAACTGCACAGCGACAAAATTTCATTTTTAAGGTGGATTCTGGTGAGCACTGGGGAGCAGTTCATACTTTGGAAGAAGGCGGCGAATGAAAACCAGATACTAAACAGTGCTGAGATGTCGAAAAAAAAAACCCTAAGTAATGAAGCGCAATTGACATTGAGTAACTTTTTACGCAACTCCAGTTCCACGTTCCAGGTTCTAGGTTCCAGATGGTTTTGTACCCCACGGTGGGCCTTCACTTGCGTACCAGCTGGGTAATACTACAGTAATCACTAATGATTGGTTTACATCCAGGTGTGATGTTCCTTTGCATTACGCATGTGTTTCTCTGTTTTATGGTCCAATGGCTTTGATCTAGGTCAGCACAGTTAAATGTAAACACACCAGACCCCTAGTTCAGTGCCATGTGGCTATTAGCATTTCTAACTCTTAGCACCGTTACAATTATTTAGGGTCTAAGGAACAAAAACATGCTTGAGGTTCCACGTGGCGCGCAAAACACTGCACGTAGCAACTGTTCAGCTCTGAAAGTAGAAGACACTTCAATCAATTTAACACATTACTTTTGATTGATTACAACTCCCATTAAGCCAATTAAAAGTGTGTGTACTTCACTAACCTATAGATTAACCCAGATCGCAGGAGAAATAACTGATCAGCACATTGTTTCGTGTAAGTTGCTTAGTCGCAAAGATACCATCGTCACTTTTTAGTGTCTTTCTGTTTTTTTTTAAGCTGTTCAAATGAATGTAATTTAAGTAACGCCATGGTCAACATCATCATCTAAGCTAAAAAAACAGGTTGTTATAATAATAAGAATAATGATTATTACAATCTCTTTCTTTATTTTTTTATTTTATATGTGACAGTCTATCACACTGGGCCCCCAACCCACACCAATCCAATTATGTTACAAATTTTTTAGGGCCCCTGGAAACATCCCCCCCGGGGGCCCCGGTTCCTTGCATGGAAAGTTGCTGACATATCTGAGAAATGAACACACTTCCCACCAAAGCAGCTCAGCATCTCCAGGTCGCCACGCGGCACCTTCGGCGTGCAACCCGCAGAAAAATCCGCGATTTACCTTTACGCGGCAAAAAGAAAAAAAAAGGGGGGGGGGGGGGGGCGTTCTTCCGAAACTATCCGTCTCGGGCTCGTTGAGGAGCGCTTAATTGATGGATGAGGACTTTATCGGCCGTGGCAGGAGTCATTATGCCTGTGCTTTTCCTTGAAATATATCTGTCACGGGGCTCAAAATTGAATAGCCATTTTCGGACCTCGGCAGGGAAGGAGGCTTGACCGAAGGTGGATGGGGGGGGGGGGAGATGATTAATGCAGTTTATAGTGGGACACTGATGCCACTCCTGCCTCCTATTTGTACTCCTCGGTCCCCCAGCCCGGGATGAATCAAATGAAAAGGACCCACACGTTCCTCTCTCCCTTAATTCCCTCTGTAGACAATTTCTCTATTGACAAAATGCGCTAATGAAATGTCACCTACCTTAAAGGATTGATGTTCGGAAACTTTTATACCTCATTTAGGTTTTTTTTTCCTTCTTCCTCCTCCTCCTCCCAGAATTTTTATTTGGAAATGAAACGAATCAAAGTCGTGAGCTGTAATGTAATTCATGCTCTCGAGGCGTCCTCCCCCGAATGGGCTGCTTTAATACAAAAGAAATGAATTGATTCGGCTTCTCATTTACTGCTTTTTTGCATTCATTTATGTTCATTTGCATTCAGCTGAAAAGGAGGCTTTGTATAATTATTTGACAGTGAGGGACTTTTACAAATGGAGATCATGCTTGTCGTGAAAAGAGAAGGACATTAAAGATTTAGCTGAGATGTTTCGACGTGCGAGGAAAAAAAAATGTACCTAAAAAAAGGTGTACATCAGGGCAAGAGGGCAGAGTTAGAGGATGCCTAACCGTATTGAAAAGGTAACAGAGCAAGGTAAATTGACACAAGCAGAAAGTCACTCTCTGTACAATGTGCACCTATGTGACCAGGCCTTCTGCCCATCCGGAAGCCCTCGAGTGCTCAGTGCTGATAGGCCATGGGGTGCTGATTGCGAGGTATGCATTGGAGGTGACTGAGCAGGACTCAAGGACCAAGGTGAGATGGATCAAGCTAAAGACAAGGTCATTGGACCAGACAAGGTCAGGTGATCAGCCAGCAGGAAGTACGCTACTAAACAAGAACAGAAACTAGGAAAACTGAGCAGATATGGCCAAACCCCATTTATAATGGTACATATTTCAGTGAATATATAAAGGTATTGCCCTCTCTATTTGTTTACGTTTACATTTATTACAACCATAGCTTGCTTAGTCTTTATTTAGGGTGACCTAAAAAAAATTCCAGAAAGACATACATTAGTTATAAATCACAACAGAGTGTACTTATAATACAAAAAAAGAAAAAAATTCTCCAAGAAAATTGCATTAAAACTTTCTTCGCCTTTAGATAAATGGTGCTTTTAGGTAATTCACTTTTAGATTAAAAAAAGGCACAGAAATCGTTGTATTTCTTCAGGAGAAAGGGTTTGTAATCTTAAGTTAATGAAAATCTATTTACATTAACCGCCTCTGTAATAGACGTGGTTGTTATCCCGGCTTGGGCGTGAATAATTGAGGCAGCGTTTGAGAGCATTCCCTTTAAACACATATTGATCAAAAGCCTTTCCTCCTTTCTGGTTTTTACTGATTTGCGCTCGGAAGGTGGAGAAAATGTAAGATTTATGGTTTCTCTGTTAGGTGTTTCACACACCTGCCATCTCAATCCTTCTTTCACCAACGACACAAGTCCGGGAGAGCGTTATCAGACACGCGGTACCGTCCACGCACTGTAAGTTCAGCAAAGATAACGGCAAAGACCAACTCTGCACAGGCCGAGTTTGTTAATATTCTCAATGAATAGCTAGAGTCAGTGAAAGCTAACTAAATCCAGTCTTATGTCGAGTTAAGCCTGATCGTATTTGTGTCTGAAGTCCATAGCAAATAATATACACTGATCAACAGGCCCCATGAAAGCAGTCATAGTAAGACATTAATAAACAAGTGTATCGCTTATTAATGGATCAAGGGCGGGAGATTGGGCAGTGCTGCAGATGTATAACGACCCACTGTCCATATCTAACTTGTAATACAGTGTGCGTACAGTAATATATATGTGGTGGACAGGTGTAAAATCAAGATAGACCCAAACTGACTTGTGTCCGATGGTCCCAGTCACAAATGCGAATGCAAGGCTGTATTAAAAATATAGAGGGACCCTGTGTGTATTTATTATTTGGCAAAGATAGTTATTCAACCGCAAATAAACCCAGTGTGAAATGGTAACTCAGTGACTGGTTAGGCCACCATTAGTAACAGCAACTGCACCTAAACGCTTCATGTAGCTATCGATTACGTTCTCCCAGTGCTCCGGTGGAACTGCGGCCAGCTCCTTTAATTCCGTGGCTCATCTTTGCTCGGCTTGTTTTGCCTGGTGACACGGACTGGCTCTGTATCAGCTGCAGCTGCCAGACAGATATCTGGGAGAATTCTCTATTTCGCAAGTACAGAACCGGTAAGTTCCAGCTTCCACTTAGTGCGATGAGATACAATGAGTTAAATGCGTGCAAAGCCAAACCCGGCCCAATCGATTGCCAAAAGTAAGCAACGAACTAATCCCAAGTTAACAATTTCACAAAAAGTCTCATATTTATTGTTGTACAGGCCAGATAAATCAGTAACCTTTCTTTTCTCTCAGTCTTTCCCTGTACACAGGTAGCTTGCTTACAACATACATCAACATGACAAAAGCAAAACCAGATTAATGCAAACAAAAATCCAAGATGCATAGAGTTTTTTAACACAAAAAGGCAACATTCACCTGTAAGGAAATTTACACTAATCTTTTAATTTATTTCATGTGTTCTTTAGTACATATTACTAGTATTTTTTTCGCTCATGTGTAACAATGCATTATGTTACAATACCACATTATCTGATGAAATTTCTACATTTCATTGCGTTATTACACAATGTGGCGATATTAAGTAATGCATTGTTACAAGGTGTCTTGAATGATATGGGAAAGTAAATCTGATTTATGAGAAATTTGACTCACCTAAGTGTTTGTACAACATACGTTACATACGTTAGTCGAGAACGACCTGTAACTATGGCCCAGTCATCCTCTCCTTTTCTCCAGCAGTAAGTTGGATCACATACGAAACTTTTCTTTACATTGTCTGATCGTGTTTAGGGCTTCTAATTCATATGAATGACCAGCCCCCACAATCCAAAATGCCCTCATTAGTATGTACAACCTAGCACACTCTTACAGATTGCCGCACGCAGGTTTGCTCATAATTCCTAGAATAAATAAAAGTACCAACGGCAGTAAAACTTTCAGCCATAGCAGCTCTGAATTATGGAACAGTCTGCCAGTCAGTGTAAGAAATGGTCCCATGCAGTAAGCATTTGAATTTAGAATAAAGACTGACTATTTTAGCCAAGACACACAGAGGTCACTTGGATTCCTAAGGACTGCAGGTCTTATGAAACACTCAGCAGGCCCTAGGAACCAGGCAGGTGCAGAATCTCCTCTCAAGGTTCTCGTACTACAGTCAGACATTATGGGAATCATTCTCATTTGTTCACACAATGCTTAAGGATCAAGGATCGGGGATTTTTATTGCCACTGTACAGGTTAGTTTACACTAGTACAAAGAGACTGAGATTGAATTTTCGTTGACATGTACATATACATCTTCGTAAGGAAAGGTAACAAGTAAAGGAATGCGTACAGAATAGCTACACAAATATACAGCAGGTACACAAAATACTGTAGTTATGTTCAGGGTTCCAGAAAACCAGGTCAGGTCATGCTGGGGAGCATGCAGTGGTACAGAGGGTCACTGCACCCACCACATGATGAAACACCTCGGGATCCTGGTTGGCGATCCCCCCCCCAGGCCGACACACGGTCCAGTCCCACTCTTCGGAAATGGCCGTCTGTGTGTCACAACCAGGGGTTACGTGGGCGTCCCTTTGGCCTGGTGCAGCCGCTTGGGATCTCAGCACTGAGGATCCTGCGAGCCGGATCACCCTCAGGGAAACGCACACATGGCCGTAGTGCCATAAATGATGCTCCCTCACAACGCAGGTACTGTGCCTCCATCGGGATTCAGAAAACCAGTAATCACGATATTGCACATGGAGATGGTGACATAACGCAAAAGTGTTTAAACAAAGAACTGTGGAAAACAAGTTGTATTACGCAACAAAGTGTAAACTGAAGTATGGGTCAGGGCAAAGTGCAAGACGCATCAAATAGCTGGACAAAGCGAGGTGCATGACACAAAGTACAGGACATAAACGCTGATGGACAGGACAGCAACATCAGCAGCATATATAAGGGTACAACCCTTCAGGGGTGTCTCAGTAGATAATCGTGACAAGTCCTGCTTCTCCAGCTAGGCAGATTGATGACGTCCGGATTTTATTTGATTTTTTTATTATTTTTTTTTCTGCATCATATTGCAAGAAAATGTTATAAGGCTTGATACCTGAAGAGGAATCCATGCTCTAACCGAGTCTTTGAGCAGGTCAGTTCCCAGTTTTCCATTCTTATATTCCATATCAATGTTGACCAATAATATAATGAAAGAAATTACACATATCTGTGAAATTTAGCAATATTCATACCAATTCTGACATGACAGTGAATAAAAATGACATTTTAGTTGGTAAACTGAAATATAAAAGTGTATGAAACAGACAATAGTATTTTATTTTAAAGCTCAACAAAAAACTTCACTTTTATCTTGAAACCATGTTAAGAAATTTTGCATGATTCAGCATTTATATATAGATAATTTAGTTACTTTGACTGTCCAGCATTCCGAAAAGCATTACGTCAATTAAGATCTCTCTGACTTTACACATGTGAGCGTAATAGATTTAGTCAAGCTCGCCTCTATAAAGCATCCCCTTTAATCAGCTTTATAAAATCAAGATCAAGTCCAATCAGTTTCCAGATTTGCTGATTTTTGCAAAGACCAGGGCGGGGGGGACACTTTGTAATCTGTAATGGAGGGTGGCATCACCGGAGAGTCACGTCCATCCTGCTGCTCAGGTTCAAGGTCAGACTGCCGCAGCAGTATCTGTTAGCCATGGACGTCAATATGGTGCAGGAACATCATTCACGCCAACCAGCTATCAAAGAGCCATTCAGGGGGTCCTTTGGCAGGTTATCTTGGGATGACTAAATCTGCAGTATGTGGTAAATATAGTTCAAACTGAGCCCAGGAAGCAATTTTCTAAAAAAGTGTGTGGTCATCACTCATCGGAGGACGGAAAGATGGCGCAGGTATCTCAGAGCTCAATGGAGACTCCTGCAAGTCTTCGTACGCGTATGGATTCTATGTTTTGTATTACTAATTGCTGCAAAAAAAAAAATCCCTGATTAAAGTTCCTCTTTGCAATCAAATATGAATATCTCTGCATTTTATATCACAGGCTTGAGACAAGTGGAGGACGGTCCGAATGTCTCCTCTCGGAGTAGTGGCTTGCAATCTCAGCGAAACAGCTTGTTCAGAGGCCTAAACTCCGTAGGAAGGATTATGGGAAATTGAATTATAGAGAAGACCCCAAAGATGTCTGAGAGGACACTCTGGGATTGACAGAATTCTAAAATAAATTACCTGCCACTGACCTTACTCTCAGGGCACTGTAGGTTTATATCGGTTGATACGAAGCAAAGCAGTTCTTCATGTTCTACATCTTAACCTGCACATAAAACTCAAGGAGAGCTATCTAGTGTACAAATAAAGATACCGTGAGTATTTCATTAAAGTTAATCGAATTAAGTTTTTAAAGGCGATTGTATTTGCACATAAATCTCTCGTATAACGAGCCACGGTGCGTGTATTAAGATAACACTGGGCTTTTAATTAAAGGTTAATTACCAATAAATTATGGATGCACTAGTTTGTTCACAAAAATAACCAGGCGAATTTTTGATACAGAAACATTTTTAAAAATAGAATTTGGACAAGGCTGTGTCACCACCTTCAACAACATCAAATAATAATATTAATAATAATCAAATGCAATATATATACAATATGGCATGCCAATGCAGAGAGTGTTACTGCTCCCTCACATCTCCAGGGTTCGAATCCTGCCTCCGGTCGTTCCATGTGGAGTTTGCAGGTCCTACCTGTGTCACATTGGTGACCAGATAATATTTGTTAAGGAGGACACTGTGAGTTAGGACAAGATTTGTAAAGTACAGTTTCAATTAATTTCACTTAAGCTCTGAGTTTTTGCTGATTGGTCAGTCTCCTGTAATCATGCATGTGTCACTAATGTTAATGTGAAACAGCTGGATGAGTCTTTCAATCAAGCAAACAAACCGGTAAAAGCACAAGAAGAGCTGCACAACTTAGCCAAGAACAGGAGCCTTTCAGTTTGAAAGTAGCTTGTAAAACATGAAGTAGTTCACAGTGTCCCTCTGACATGGATTATCTGGTCACCCTGAACGTCACACGGCTTTCCTCTGGGGGTTCTGGTTTCCCCGCACGGTCCAAAGCCATATATTTAGGTGTATTGGTATCTTTGAAAAGCTGTTTGCAGATGTGTGCTCTGCAAGGGGCAGGCAACACAGCTGGGGAGTACCACAGCCGGGGAGCACCACAGCTGGAGCGTACCACAGCCGGGGAGTACCACAGCCAGAGCATACCACAGCCAGAGTGTACACTAGCCAGGGTATACCCCAGCTGAGGAGTACCACAGCCGGAGCATACCACAGCCAGAGTGTACACCAGCCAGGGTATACCCCAGCTGAGGAGTACCACAGCCGGAGCATACCACAGCCAGAGTGTACACCAGCCAGGGTATACCCCAGCTGAGGAGTACCACAGCCAGAACATACCACAGCCGGAGTGTACACCAGCCAGGGTATACCCAGCTGAGGAGTACCACAGCCGGAGCGTACCACAGCTGGAACGTACCCCAGCTGGGGAGTACCATAGCTGGAGTGTACACCAGCTAGGGTGTACCACAACTGGAGCATACCCCAGTCAGCGAGTACCCCAGTCGGGGCATACCACAGCTGGGGCATACACCAGCCGGGGCGTACTACGCTTGGGGTGTACCCCAGCCAGAGCATACCCCATTCGGAGAGTACCTCAGTCGGAGCGTACTCAGTCCATGGAGTACCACTGCCAGAGTGTACCCCAGTCGGAGCGTACTCAGTCCATGGAGTACCACTGCCAGAGAGTACCCCAGTCGGAGCGTACTCAGTCCATGGAGTACCACTGCCAGAGTGTACCCCAGGCTTGTGCCCATGCAACTGAGCAGGATAAGTGCTTGGAAGTGAGATGGATCACGGAGATATACTAGTAAATATATATAATAAAGCACTGCAGTAATAAGACAAAAGCTCATTACGATTCTGAAACTTAATCGTCAATCGTGTGTGTGTGTGTGTGTGTGTGTGTGTGTGTGTAGGACTTCCACAGCCTGACCACATACCTGTCCCAGAGTTCTTCAGCTGCATTCCTCGACGTCGTCTCTGACTTCCACCTACTGCTCTTCCTGGTCACCAATGAGGTCATGCCCCTTAGGGTGAGTCTCTCCAGCTGGCCTTCCATACAGTGCAGGAGTACCTGAAACGCATCTCCCCCCGCAACATAACTGCTTACAGTAGAGACATTATCCAGTGGCTTGGGCACATTTCCTTGCAGGTGATGTAGTGAGCCGTACTATAGTTTCTCCTCCGTCGTTGGCCCATATATGAGGGGCTGCTGTACGGCTCTGTGAGTTCGGACTCTGCGTCCACGATCAGAAGGCCCCTTCGAATCCTGGGGCCGGTAGACTGATGCTGCTGTTGGGCCCCTGAGTGCGGCCCTGCCCCCCGCGGGCGCTGCACGCTGGCTGTGACCACCAGACTTATTGTCATATGTATATGTGTCTCTGTCTCATGGAAAGCAAAAGATAGACAACAGTTTCCCCACAGGGCTGAATCAAGCGTCAGTGTTCTGTTCCATTCCATTTGATGCTAAGAGGCTTCGTCTCTGTCGCCTTGGTGTTGGGCCCGATGTGTTTATGTAGGACGGAGCAGGACTCTTTGACCCTTGGCTGAGCTGCGGCTATGGACTGAGCTGGAGGAGACTTGAGAAGTTAGCGAAGCAGGGAGTCATTATTTCTGTGTTAATGGCTCTTAACCACTCTGGAGTTCCCCCCCCCCCCCTTGCCTGTGCTGGCCTGTTTGCTCGAGGGGGTGGTTATTCCTTTCTGTGGGCGGTGAGGGGTAGGCTAAGGCAGTCTTGAGCGGCCATGGATTCCTGGAGGATGAGGTCTGCTCGGAGAGCCGGGCACGGTCCTTCCTGCCAGCATTTCCCGGGCGCCGGGTCCTGCGCAGTGCAGATTTCATTCGCTCACGCCATTGGCTACTGTTATCTGTCTTGGGGCGACGGTCTTCGATCCCGTGTTCGAAATAGTCTCCTTGTTTCCCACTTTGCTTTCTCTGTATGCGGCTCTAAGTATTCAGCGAGATTCCTGTCGGGACGCATAATTGATATCAGTTCTCTTGCGTTCTTTGCCCCAGATGAATTCTAGGGAGCGAGTCGGCGCCGTCGGTTTATTCACTTCTGCTTCTCACATGTTTGGTTTCTCATCTGTCGAACAGTCCACACACACCCCCCACTCCTCCAGCACCCTCAGTACGTTTTGGGGTCACGTCTCAAGGGTCGCTCTCGCTCCCTCGGATACAGGATAGCATCGGGCTCCTGCTGGATGCAGTCAAGACCTCCAATGAGGAGCTGGCTCGGACCTGGAAGAAGTCGGTGCAGTGGGCGACCATCGAGCAGCTGTGCAGTGAGTGCCTCAGGGATCCGGGTGGGTGGGCGGAGCCAGGGGGTGCCCCGCCTGTTGTCTGGGCGACTGACTCGACCACTCCTGGCTGGCAGACTCTCTCCCCCACAGCCGTCAGTTCACTTTCTTCACCACCTGCTTACATTTAACTGTCTGTCCAGCTTAATACACTTCAGCCCCCATATCTGACATGTTTCACCCCCCCCCCATCAGAGAGCCCCTGCTGTCTTGTTCTAATAACCTCCCCCCCTCTATTGCAGGCACAGTGGGCGGGCAGCCGTCGGGTTCCCATGACTACGGGGCCATGAGCGGCCCCTCCGCCCCCACGTCAGCGTCCGCCATGTGGTCCTGCCTGCACTGCACCTTTATGAACCAGCCAGGCACCGAGCTCTGCGAGATGTGCAGCCTGCCTCGCAGCTAAACCCCGCCCCCTTTTCCAGCTCCTCCCCAGGCTATAGGGAAGGCGGAGTCATGCGGTCATGGGCGGGGCCCAGACTCATCACAGATGTCGCCATCGCTCTGGGACCAGCTACAGTGCTGTCTTCTGTACCCTCCTTCCCTTGACCTTTGACCCTTTTCCTCTCAAATCACCCAGTTCCTGTTTTCTCCCACCTCACAGGCTGCCTTTTTGTCCTGCAGGGGGCGCTGCCAGCACCATGCCACTGGTGTCTGTGAATGATGTCTGAAAGATGTCACAGTTTAGCACTCATGTCCACCTGCATCCCCACCCTCCTGTGGGGCAAATCGGGATCTTCCATTATCTTCCATTACCCCCC
>JAOYFF010000051.1:2769276-2807277 GCA_025773925.1 Cryptomyrus ogoouensis
GAAATGAATGAGCGGTCCCCATAAGGATATGTATACCCTACATGTGCGTGTGTGTGTGTGTGTGTGTGTGTGTGTGGATTAGGTTCATATTACATTGTAGGGACCATTTTTCTGGTCCCCAAAAAGATCTCTGACTGGAATCAAAAAACGGAAAAAGTAGTGTGGAGATTTCTTTAAAAAAATAGTTTAAAGAACTAACCCAGGGGGCTATATTTGCTTTTTTAATTTCACACATTCTCATAAAAATAAAACAGTAAATTAAGACATTAGCCTCACAAAGCAGTATAGCAGTATCTGACAAAGATTTACATTTATTCCGGTTGTCACGGGAAGAAAACGGCATGAACCAGCTGACATAAACATGCAAAATGTGTAAAACAACATTCTTTCTTTGCTTATTAGACGGTTGCAGCACGGTTAAAAGTGATTACGCTAAATCTGGGCATTAGCCGTAAGCATGAAGCAGTCTGCTTTAAAACGCTTTAATTAGGCCAGAATTCAAATTCTCACACAATGTGGCCACATGCTGCTATAAAGCGATTCGCTCATGTGTCTTTCTACCACGCGTCTGTCAAAAGATTAAATAAAAGAAGCTAAAAACAGATACGTTTCAGAAATACCAGTGCAGTGACACCAGGGTTTGTCGGAAACAGAACGCTGGACCTAGATCTATTTAGAGGTTTAAAGCTCCCTCCTCGCCACATCGCCACTGCTGTTCTGTCTGCGTTCCCGCACGCGTCAGGGACGGCACCGATTGCACATCTCAAGCGAATATCCAGGTTTTTCGAGGACGAGAATGATCTCGGATCAGCGCGGGAGAGAGAATGACGTGACACGCTGATTTAGCTGCGGACCAGATCCTTATTTAACGTCTTCTCCTTTTCAGCAAGTGGAAACAGGGACAAGACTTTCAGGATCTGGAAGTATGTATGTGTGGAAAAAGAAAAAATGGATTTCATATAATCCTCAAGAATGGGTGAATGAATGAGCTTCACATGAATCTGTGTTCCCCCCCCCCACTCCTGTGAGCATGAGGAGGTCACTGCCGTGATTTAATCTCTACTCGATCTATAAGCTCTCCTTTCCTGCAGTTTACTGGTTAGTCTGTAATAATAATAATAATTAATAATAACTGACACTTTTATTAATCCCCGTGGGGAAATTCTTTTTACGCCTCCCTCAACTTGCTCTTTGTAGAGCAAGCTGTCCGTGAAAAGCAGCCAACTGTAGCGGCGCCCAGGTAAGGCACATGGTGAAGAAGAAATGATTGTCACTTTTTTAAATGAGAATTTACCTGCAGTCTTTTGTTTTCAATCCCCCACCCACCTGTTTTAGGTGCCCCCCCTATTCGTTTGAGTGCTCATCTACCTGTTTTGAGTGCTCATCTACCTGTTTTGAGTTCCCTACCTATCTGTATCGAGTGCCAACCACTTATTTTCAATGACCGTCTATCTGTTTTGACTGCCATGCCACCTCTTTCAATCTGAATATCAAATTCACATGTTTCTGTCTTTACCATTCCTTCATGAATCAAAATAAGGCCGCGGGTTTCAGTGGCAGTGCCGCGAGGGAAGGTGAGTGTACTACCAGCCATCGGAGCTGCCATAAATGTGCCAGCGCCAGGTGGGCACCCTCACAACTGGGATTCCTCCCACAGGGTAACAGCTGAATGTGTATCACAAGTGAAAACGTGAAGGGATTTTGTCACCTGATCACATGCTTTTGCAAAAGTTCGTAATGTATACTATTTACTTTTAAGAAAATTCAGTTTCACGTACATCTGTAGATCATATAACAATGGGACGCGTATAATATTCAAGAGAATTTGTTAAATCTACGAAACTGTTTACTGCTAGGAAGCTCTTCCATGCTGGCACAGAAACCGACTTCTCGGGCAGAAATGTTGATGTAGCGCGGCTAATGTAATAGCAACAAACAGATGCAACAAGAGAAAAAACAACTTTCTGAGAAAATACCACTTGAACAGAAGCCTTTTTCCTGAAAACATTCCCAGCGATGAATGAGAAATGTACCAGAGCTGGAAGTATTTTTCAAAAATAAACATACCCCAGCACAGTCTGTGATGATGCCCTTAAAAAAAAAAAAACGCTATCCTGAAAAAACTCACTCAACTCGCCTGTTTCATGTGACCAGCTGGCTTGAGGAACAGCAGCTAGATTAATCAGGCCCAACTGAGGCCACCGGGCTGCACAGGACAGGAACAAAGCAGGTGCTGAAAGCGGAGCGAATCTGCCTTCTCAGTCAGTCCATCCTGTGGCGCCTCGCGGCGGGTGGCTAGCTGGAAACTGCCATAACGGTAACCCAGAAATCGCACCAGTGAGCCTCTGGTTCTCGGTGTTCTGTTGATAACGGCGCTGAGATGCCCTCAGCTGAGCCTATGGTACTTCATTACTGTCAGACCATCACCACCAGCAGGCGAACGGTGAAGGGCGAGCAGGCTGCATCCACGAACCGCACAAAAACGTGGACGGGAAACATGTGAAGATGGACGCGGTCTACTGGGAGACTGTAGGGGGCGCTGGACGTGCTATGTGCTACCGGTGTTTGAAGAGGGAACCCCAGAGAAAAGCAGATGGGTCGATCTCTCCAGGAAGCAGCAGGGCAGGCTAAGCCGATTAATGGCGGAGGAAGTTGTTCCGGGCATCTCGACACTCTGACAAGGAGAAGAGGCGTGATTAAGGGCTTCCACCCCAACAGACCTGGGGGGTCGCTGAAGGTGATAAGCACATCCTCGGAGCGCCGGTCGCTCTCCACGGCGCCAGGCTGACAAGCAGCCAGGTAGATGAGGTGGAGCAGGTTACCGAGCAAGCCAGAGCTGAAGAGTCACAGAACCAATTTTATCTCCATACTGTAGCTATGATAGCTAAAACCTTAATTAGGCTAAGCATAGAATCAATTTCATTTTGAATTTCATTTTACTTTATTTGATTATTACACATTGTATTTATTCCACTTCTGTTGGGATATTCATATTGATACTGATTTATATCTGGTCTATACATAAATTATAGGAACATTTTTAAAATGGACAAAATTTACATAGCCATCATGTGTCAGATTTTGTGATAGGAACCAAACACAGTCACATTAAAGGCCTTTGGAAATCATGCACTTAAAAAAGCAAATGTAATTAATGAGTGCAATTACATGTATAATTGCACCAATTAAATTGTATGCGGTTTCTAAAAGACCCAATGCCTCTTGACCACTCAGTGCAGCCATCACAAAGCCTCAAAAACCACGCTGTGAGCGATTCTCTCTCTGTGAGCGTGATTGATATTTTAATCTGGCTTTCAGCAGTAATCACTTCAGGTAAATAACAAAAAGAAAGGCAATTAATAAAGCAGTTAAATCATATCAAAAGATGGGTGACAGGAAACGTTTCTGTAAATTTACATAATTATTTCCATGCTAATTTTAAATTTTTTTTCCAGTGTGGAGTTCTGATGTTCTCTGCACAACAAAACAAACTCCTCTGCAGGTACATGAAGTCGATTTTACAGGTATGGGCCTTCTGCATGCATGTGCAAGACTGATCTTCCCTCTGCAGATAATTGACACTGACGTTGTTTGAGACGAAAGCATTTCTGCTAGTCAATGCACGTCTTGTTTCTGTACTTCTTGGAATAACTTACACGTTAGAACTGAGAGCGCTGTTCAGAATGAAGTTATTCTACCCCAGCTGAACCAAAACTGTTTTGAAAGACAATGCAAACTGCCACCTGGGAGTAAATGTTACATCATAATAGAAAAGAACATAAACATGAACAATGGTCTATTTGACACAGAGGTTGGTTGGTTTTAAGAATCCTAGATATTAAAACTTATGACATTTACTCATACAAGAATATACAGAACAAGTACAATGAAAGTAACAAAATGGCCTTTCAGATCAAATATATTTTTCCATTAATTAAGCTGTTTGAAATGAAGTAAATGTTTTACACTCTTAATTGAAACACTGCTTTTAGCTGTAAATAGAGCATCACTGTTATCATGCTATACTTGGCCTCTCAGTATGTCTCTGCGTGCTTTATGTCTGACGTGTTAATGAACAAGTCATGAGGCAGCGAAGAACACAACATGGCAAGTCAAGTGATCTGCCTTAATAGAAGCTTTTAACATGTTCCAGGGAACCTTTCTGTAAACTTGATGCCTGCTGTCAAGGTCCATCGTCATTTCACGAGAGCTAAATGACACTTTTGAATAGGACCTTTTATCTCAAGCTGCCATCACAGTCTACTAACCTTCATAGACTGCTTTGAATCGTTTTCCATAAACATTATTTTTAAATATGTACAAAATCATTTTATTCCGTTTTATCAATGTGCTGTGCACATTTCTGCTTGGCCTGGCTGATGCCGAGTTCATAAACTTAACATGAACTCAAACACGACCACCAAACACTAATCTTCACTCATCAAAAGTTCCCAAACAGACTGATGACTTTCCAACAGTGAGACGTAACCTTGACGATCATACTGATGGCAATCATATAATCCATTTTCATACTTTTTAGTCACGTGAAAATGTGCCACCTGAGTTGATCAACTACTGTAAAAGTATTCACAGTCTACCAGACAGAGTGGCTGTCTTCTGTCAACAAGACTCAAATGCCCTTTTGCTGTATGACAGACATATATTATATATTATATATATAAACGACATCTTCGAACTGGGGATTTTGGGAGGGAAAAAGAACATTTGTTTTTCATAAAAATATTATATTCATCAGCTTCACTGAGCCAGCACTAAAAACAAGGGGGAAAATAATGTTCTCCTTGAGAAATTCTTGCCATGTATTTGTTCCTGCTTACAGCACTTCTGAAATCTGTTTGTTCTTTTGACTCATTAGTGATCCAGCAACATCCTGGTAAATTTATAGAGCGTTCGGTGATGTATGGGATCAGTCTTTGGAAGAATGCTGATCCTTCACACTGGAATCTATTTATTTGCTCAGCATTTGGTTTGGCCCTGGTTTACACGGAAGGTGTGGGATATATGAATTTAGATTTCATCATGTCTGAATAGCAAAACACATGCTCGCTTCGGACTCTCTATTGTTTTATATTTATAAATTCAGCTACGAGGAGGATGGAATTTTCCTCGACTGCGGTAACTGACTCACTGAATTTAGCACTGCGCGACTAAGCCACAGAACTTCTGGCTTGTGATGGGATACATTTTATGATAAATAGTACGAAAATTTATTTATGCTTTGCCCTTCAAGCAGGATGTGCTCAAATTATGCACAAGTGGCACAGTGTTTGCTGTGAACATGTATTCCAAGGCTTCTTTTGCTAAGACTTAGGCAATTGCGTTGCATTATTGCATTTATAATCGGTTCGTATATTAGCTTTTTGTTAAGTTAGGGCGGGGCAGCAAAGCCAGGTGACCCCCTTGATGCTCCGCCCAGCCACCAGTCACATGACCTAGCTCTTCCATGACCTGACATCCCTTCACTCCTGTCATGTGACTCCATTCACCTTCCCAGCAAGAGCAGGAACTCACTTCAGATAGTAATAATGAGCAGCATTCTCTGTTTGGATCGCAATGGACTCCCATCTAGGGTGACCCCCTAATCCATGTCAGGGGAGACACTATGAGCTACTTCAGCTTTTACAAACTACTTTAAACTTGAAAGGCTCCTGTGCTCGGCTAAATTGTTTGGTCCATCTTGTACTTTGACTGGTTTGTTTCCTTGATTGAAAGACTCATCCGGCTGTTTCACATCAACATTAGTGACACATGCACGATTGTAGGAGACTGACCAATCAGCACACAGCAAGAACTCAGTGCTTAAGAGAAATCTGGGTCTTTTTAATTGAAATGGTCATTTACAAATCCTGTCCTGGCTCAGCAGTACCTCATAGTGCCTCCTTTGACGTGGATAATGTGGTCACCCTACTGGCGGCCCGTCCCACGTCTACCCCAGGCTCCAGGGGGCTTCCATGATTTTATCCCCGGGTAGGTGGATGGATGGATTCTCTGACTGGTCACCGTGGGCACACACTTAGGTGCTTGAAGGTAAGTGGTCATGCAATTTGGCCCATCGACTAACTATGAAGATACAGTATATCATACTTTTGATAGCAGAATCAACTTTGCATCCAGCGCCTTTGTAAACAGCAAGGACGGTCGGATGTGTCATTTATCAGAACTGTAACTGGCTTTAACAGCATCACCTCACACGAGATCCCTGTTCTAGCACCCCAGACAGCCTAGGGGCCCTGATTTACGTCGACGGGGGCTTCACTTAAAGGGCACCCCCACTGCCATTTGTTGGTAAAAAGTTCAGCGTGCCATTGGGGAAATGCATTATGTAAGAGCAATTGATCATGTAAAAATTTGTGCATTTAATTAAAACCTGAGAGGCAAAACACAACTCCATGGTTTTCACTTCTTGTGTTGCCAAATGTCGCCATGACGACTTTAGCTCACGTATAGTGCAATGTCCCACAAATCATATGACCGGTCGATTTTTCATCCATACTTACCTGCGAGCCCACTTATGTTGCCACATGACAGGTTTGTGTTTATCTGCACCTATTATGGATTGGTAGCTTTAAGTCTCTAACATTACTCATTGCGAGATCATCTATCCATTTACTGTACCCGCCCCTGTGGAGGGTCGTGGGGTCCTCAGCCTATCCTGGAAGCTGCGGCCACGAAGCAGGGAATAACCTAGGGTGGGGCAACACCATCCATACCTCTGAGCCACCAGGCAACTCCAATTCATGCAAATATAAATACTCAATACACAGAGAGCCAGGGCGGAGACTCGAACCCAGGTCTCCGAAGGTGTGATGCAACCAAGCTAGCCACTGTACCTCCCCCCCCCCATTGCAACCTATTAGCCTATTAGCAAAAAAGTCCACATTGAATAAAACACTTTATTTCACAATATTGCACTCCCTCCCTCTGTTGAATCTTCCATACGTCTATATGCAGGCTATGTGATGTCCGCTATTATACTCACTGTCCTATTGAATTTATGTATTGTCCCATCTAAAGGAGCCATTAGGGTAAGATATATATTGTAGCACGTCCGTGTGACAATGACACTTGAATCCTGCTAAATTTATTTTGTTGGTGAAGCATGATGGTCTAATTTCCTGGCTTATATAAGCGCACAAAGAAATGTGCAGCTGATGGACCCTAAAACAGTGACTGGCCGCTATTGTGCAAAATTACCGAAATATAACATAGATGAGTTTATCCAGATTCTTTTGACGTCCTGTTCACTGCCCTAATAGCTTCACAGCTTATAATTCATATCAGCCAGCTACAAAAATAGCAAATAAAGCTAATTTTAGAAAACCTTTCGTAAAAGCAGCGGCAGTGATAGACTTTAACTACAAATCTTTCATAAGATCTGGCGATAAGTGATATATTTTATGCCATGAACTTAATTTCAGTGACTTTTGTCCTGACAGCATTTTCTGTCCTTGCTCACACACAAAAAACCCTCCAGAATTGTAACAGAACCCATAACTCTTCCCAAGAGAGAACAATTTAACCAGCAATCTATAGGAATATTTATCATCTGGTAATAGCACATTAATCACTGGGCTGAAAGGTGTGACTTGAGGCTGCATTTTCACCAATATTGTTGATTATATCTTCAAATGATAACGTAGCAAAGTAAAATTTATCTGCGGAATCTTTTGTTGGGAGTGAATGAATATGGAACACTGGCTATTCCGCTGACGCACGAGCTTTGACTTTCAAACTCGCTGCCGATTTTAACTTTTTCGTACAAAAGGACAAAGATTCCACTTTGCACTATGGCCCCTTACTGTCTAATAAAAGAAAAAAAGGCATGTAGCCAACACACACTGCCCATTCAGGGCATCTTACTCATCTGGAGAGTATTTAGCTAGAACTTTTATCCAGTGCTGACTTAAAAGAATCTAAGACAATGTAACTGAATCATGTGCATCCATTATGCTAACAGGCAGCTTATTCTGATCCTTCATCCTTTTTAACGTGCTGCCCCATGTTCTTCAATCAGCGCGGACATCAAATAAATGCTCTGGGTTGACCTTCTGTATGTGGCTTTGGTGTTTGCACGACTGGAGTGTGTGTTTGCCATAAGGGGTTCTTATCATGGGAATAAAGCGACTTAGCGCTCGCTAACCTATGATTAGCATCCCTTTAGGAAGTGCGGAAGGTGAACCGACCTGGTGAATTGAGATGAGAGAAATTGCAGGACAGATGTTGGGTAAGGTCTTAATCTATGAACGTAGAGCTTTGGCACAACGTAAGATCTGCGCACAGATATATCAAAACATGCTGTTTCAGGCTCTTTTACGTCGAAGGCATGCAGAAATATATGCATGCGAGTGTCCAAGATTTCGCTAAACAGGCTAATTTGCTCTGTCCCCTTCCTGACACATCCAAGGTCCACTTACTTCCTGAGCAAATTCATTTGTCCTCATTGGATTCACTTTGCCAGGTCTTAACTAAAGTCACGTCCTCTGCAAATTAAGCGCCTCTTTGATTCTGCATGCATATCATGTACATTGTTCATGCGGACTCAGTTTTGAGCCACAGGCCTGGCCAGATACACCCCTAGGGAGATACTCCACAGTGCTTCACAGGCATTACACAGGACGCCCTTCGGAAATCTAATCACACCACAGGCTTTTAAACTATTTGGTCCATTTGTTCCACAGGGAAATACATCCGGCAAGTTGCACGGTCAGATACCTCCAACAGAATCTGCAGATGCTGCCTGTTTATTCGAGTGTTTTAGTTCAGTCTGTGCACTGAAGACGGGCCTCTCTGACTTCGGATGGTTCATTCATCCATGCCTTGCAGCAAGTCCTATTTTTCCCTTTTCATGCATCCGTGTCACATTAGCTGCTTTCTAATCTGTGGCTACTATTTTCATCTGTGACCATCCGCGGCGTGAAATGGCTTTAGGCCGGCAAATAAAAACTCCCATTTTTTAACTGTGTAAATACCAGTAATCCTCAGGCAGGTAGATTTCTCCCCATTGTTTATGAATTATGCCACTGAAAATAACTTCACACATTATTTTCGCTGCAGTTAATCTAATTCTTTGCTTTCAAACTACAGTTTTTCTGTTTTTAACTTTGAAACTAATAAAAGCATTTCTGATCTTTAATTTTGCTTGCAGCACATCCAGTTGAAATTCAAATCCATTTCCCTTGTTTTGCTATTTAGGTCGATCTTAGAAAGACCAATTCCTACATTTTTGCTCACAGCCACACTATAGTTGCACTACAACTCTGATACAGTGACACCAAACATTATTTCACAAATAAATGACATTAGACAAACTATCAATCATAGTACATATGTCACGTTTACAGTAGGAACACTGACCTCATCACTATCCAGTAAGATTTCTGCAGATGTGGAACTTTCAGGTCCAGAAAGTAAAAATCCAGACCACGGTTTGGTTTCAACCAACCAGCTGAGTACACAATGACTGTGACTCCTTATATGCAACTCAATGGTTGACACAAAATCCACGTCTGGATTTTTACTTTCTGGACCTGAAAGTTCTACCTCTGGATTTCTATATATCATAAAAATGGTTCTCGGTCATTAGATTAGGTTATTATTTATCCTCTTACCTCATTAATGGAAAATAATTTGTTTTTGTATCTCCACACAATAATATAAACAATGATAAACGCGACTGCAGTTGGCAAATGAAATTGATGATGTCTATGCTTGCATTTTGGGAGCTGGGTCTGTCTTTTTACTGAACAACCATGAAAGTCAGACATTGCGTAATTTGACACACTTTGTGGCACAATGTTGCTGGAATTGTAACCGGCATATACCACCTCAGACATCGTCCTGGAATTAGTTATGTTCAAGGACATCTAGATGGAGAATTTATTCGTCCATTGTTCCGCTTAACAAGGGCATTTATGCTGGGTTTATTACTGGAGTTAGTGGTACAATGCTGAAGAAAACCAGCCCTTCACTCTGCCAGCTTGCTATTCAGCTAAACTTGGTGAGGGTTTCAGTGTCCTTCAAGACCTGAAAAGGTACATTTATTTTCTTTGATTTTTTGTTATTATTAATAACTATAGGAATGCTTTTAGAAACTGCACGAATGAATTTTATTTTGCACTTTCAATTTCTTCACAAAATCCATCAGTTGTTTAAAATTTCAGCACCATCGACATCAACATCTTACTAATCTTACTACACTGTTGACCTGCATTCTTTGTGACGTTTCTATAATTATTTTAACTGTTTGCCATAGTAGTTAGATGACCTGTAAGAAATGTGCTCCATGTTTTAAATAGAACTTTGTCCTCTGAAGTGTGATTGCCATTCAATGTCATTTCAAGTGATACAAAACACTTTGCCCGATGGACATATAGGGGTTTTCTGAAGGAGCTAGTTTAAGCTGCCCCTCTGAATGTGAATGAGGATGTCAGAAGAATGGAATCTATCTGTCATTATCACAGAATACTCCAGGGTAACAGTGCGAACAGGTCTATCACCCATAATCGATTTGATTAATGATATTATAAATGTAGAGTCAACGATCACTGGAGAGAACAATGAGGAAGGAGAGAAACAGATGGCTTTTAAATTTCATCACGTTTATCATTAAATTCCCGTGCCGTACGTCGAAGTCTTGTTTTTATGGTCCACCGGCCACCCAGAAAGCCGTTCTTGTAGCTGAATTAGCTCAGTTTCCAGGCTCCAGATTCTCCCTAATGCCCATCCATCTTCTAACCATTATCCTGATCAGAGCAGTAAGAGGCCTGGAGCATGTCCTACTCAGACCTGGGCACATGGCTGGCAGGGCACATACAACCATACTGTATGGGGGATTTACAGGCAAATTAGCTTAATCACCTGCCATTGGACTCTGGAGTACTTGAAAGAAACACCTGTTACATGGGGAAACCTCCGCACAGGGAGGATTCAAACCTGCAACCCTGGAGTTATGCTACCTACTGGCATCCTCATCAAATGGAATTCTGCCTTGGCCCAGGAATTAACCCATGCAATAAGTACTATCTGTGTGGAGTTATTGCACTGCAGTTGAGTTATTTTGCTCAGACGCTGTTCAGACCCACCGTGCACTGTGCTTATCACTGAGGCAAATAACTGGGTCACGCATATCAAATAATAGGGAATCGGGAATAAGTAGGTAGGGTGATTTAATAGGGTTTCGTTGGGCCTTTCTTCACGCAGTAATGCGTTCAAAATCACTGAACGATTTTCGGGCCCAAAGAGGCCCAGGTCATGTTCATTTCACCTGAATTAATTTATAATAGTTATCTAACTTCCACACAAAGTCTGCTTCCTCTGCTTAGTCCAGCCTTCAGTCCCTAAATATTAATAAGAAAATTAGATACACAATGCTGACAGAGAGTATTGAGATGCTTGCTTAATTCAGTGAAAATACTGCAAATGTATTGGTTTTATAGCAAGAATCATTACTTTGTTCGTTTGTTTACAAAATGTCTGTATCACTTTAGAAGCAACTAGTAGTTTTAAGTAACACATTCATAAAATTATAGTTCTAAAAGAGCTGATCTGAGTTAAACAGTTCATTGACAAGAAGTCTCACTGGGTGCTTTTTAATTAATAATACCTTTGCAATAACGTAGAACACCAAACATTTGTTTTTAGGATTCCTTTGGGAGAAAATGACTACAGTTGTAATTATGCCAAAATGGCAAGAACTGAACTGAATGAGTCAGAGTCAATCAAAAAAAATGACACTTAATAAAAAGAAAATGTCTGAATTGAAAATACACTGTATGGACCGAGACACACCTCTTAGTCATTGAATTCAGGTGTTTCATTCAGACTCATTGCCACATGCGTATAAAACTGAGCACTGAGCCAGTCAGGCTTGCAAACATTTATGAAAGAATGGATAATTCTGAAGAGCTCGGTGAATTCAAGTGTGGTGCTGTCATAGCATGCCACCTTTGCAATAAGTCAGCTTGTAAAGTTTCTTCTTTGCTAGATATTCCATGGTCAATGGTAAGTGGAATTATTGCAAAGTAGAAGCATTTAGGAATGACAGAAACTCAGCCAGATAGTGACAGACTACATAGGAGTAACAGAACCAGGTCACTGAGTGCTGAGGCGCATAGTGCGTAAAAGTCACCAACGCTCTGTTGACTCAATAACTGCAGAGTTCCAGTCTTCCTCTGGCATTAACCCCAACACAAAAACCGGGAGCTTCATGGAATGGACTTCCATGGCCAAACAGCTGCATGCAAGCCTCACATCACCAAGCGCAATGCCAAGTGTCTGATGGAGTGGTGTAAAGCAGGCCACCACTGGGCTCTGGAGCAGTGGAAACGTGTTCTGTGGAGTGAAGAATCACGCTTCTCTGTCTGGCGGTCTGATGGATGAGTCTGGGTTTGGCAGATGCCAGGAGAATTTTACTTGTCTGACTGCACAGTGCCAACTGTAAAGTTTGTTGGAGGAGGGATAATGGTATGGGGTTGTTTTTCAGGGGTTGGGCTAGACCCCTTAGTTCCAGTGTGGAGAACTCTTAATGCTTCATCTTACCAAGTTCCAACTTTGTGGGAACAGTTTGGGGAAGGCCCTTTTCTGTTCCAGCATGACTGTGCCCCAGTGCACAAAGCAAGGTCCATAAAGACATGGTTGGGTGAGTTTGGTGTGGAAAAGCTTGACTGATCTTAACCCTATCGAACACCTTTGGGATGAACTATAACAGAGATTGCGAGCCAGACCTTCACACCCAATATCAGTGCCTGACCTCAGAAATGCTCTTCTGGATGAATGACACACTCCAAAATCTTGTGGAAAGCCTTCACAGAAGAGTGGCAGCTGTTATAGCTGCAAAGGGGGGGGGGGACTCCATATTAATGCCTGTCCATTTAGAATGCGGTCATTAAATTCCTGTAGGTGTCATGGCCAGGTGTCCCATTGCTTTTGTCCATATAGTGTATGCATGAGTACACCTAGAAATTCTGCCCCCCCCTGACAAAATGTCACCTTGCCCCCCCCAGTCCAGCATTTTTCAATTCAACTGCTCCAATCAAAGTGCTGCCCCCCCCAGAATCTACCAGGGTGTCCACACCCCTCTGACGCAGACATAGTAAACATTGCTTCTCAATGGACTATTGTTATTAAACCAATTAATCTGCAACATTTTACAGAATTAAGCAAGAGGCCCATAACTTTCTGTAAGCACTCCATGCGTTAGACGAGGAGTGGCTTCGGCTCGCAAAGCTTAGGCTTGCAAAGCTTTGCACATTTTGTGCATGAAATGTAAAAATCCCAAACTACAGTTCAGTTAATGCAGCTTCAGGACTGAACTTTAGAAAGAAGGAAAAAAAATTAATACAAATAAATATAACAGCCAGCCCAAGAGAATGATACATTTTAGGTGTGGATATTTCTCTGTGTTTACTATTTTCTAGTCTAAATAAAATCCTTTTTTAAGAGCACACATTTCATGATTCAGTTTATGGTCTGTGAACCTTGGTGGAGATTGCATTTCTCATTAATTTCCTCAAGATAATTTCCCCGCCACATCTCTGTACTTCTTGATAGCATCACGCGCTCGTGTGTAACTGAGGATTACAAACCAGAAGAGCATGGAGTCTGATTTTACGTAAACACCACTGAGTAAAAATGTCTTTCTGAGGCTAAATGCGATTATTGGTTAAAGATGAATAGTGATATTTTCAATGAGTGTCAAATTTTAGACCAGAAAAATGCAGGCAGCTTGTATACATTCTGTTTATTTCCTGCCTTCTCATTGCATATTAGCTAAAAAAATTCTCTTTTAAATGAGTGAAACCCTCCTGAAAACCAAAGCTAATTCTTGTTTCACGTGATGTAATTTCATCGCTGAAATAATCTTTGAAGAGATTCAAAGATTATTTTTCAGGATAGCCTTTTTTTTTTTTTGCAGTTCCAGCGTTTACATATTTATAGATCAAGTTCCCCTGTAAAATTGCACCATTACCTTGTAAAGCAAAACTAGTATTTAAACACCTGGAATATCCCTAATGGTGTTTATCATGTTAATATTATCAGTGAAACGGAAACTGATGGCTGCAATGGGTTGGCACTAATCCTGGGTTATGCCCTGCCTTGTACCTGAAGTTTCTGGGATAGGTTCTGGACCCCCGTGTCCCTGCATAGGACAAGCGTGGTTATAAAATTATGGATGGATGGATGACAGTAACAAGATACAAAGATTGTATTGGTCCATGGTATTTTATCACTAAATTATGAATTACGTTAGTACAAAAATTTCTCTTTTCTAGTTGGAGGTTGTCCAACTTTATACATTTATCAGATCGCAAATGCTCAGTAACTTCATTCCCGTATGTGCCAGTAACCAGGCTAGGGATTCCTAAGGCTGTGTTTGAGAGTTCGTGAATATCATTCCGGATGCTCGGTACAGTAAACAGGATCACGTGACCCAGGGATGGGACACGGAACAGGTGGTTCATCGGGGAGTGATGTTTCCCTTTTCACGGTTACAAGAATGGGGCAGACACAGGGTCAACATAATATAGAAAGGAATAACAGCGCTTAGAATAAGCCGTTTTCGGGGAAGGAAATGAAATGAAACTGTACTGTTAGCGTGTGTGTCTGGGAAAACAAATCAGAGTCGCAGGAGATGCGACAGCCATTGGGAAGTGGGCAGGATTATTGGAAGTGAGAGAGGAAAAAAACAGCATACATTTACTGTACCAAAGAAACAGGGAACGAGTGGAATCAATCGGCACGACGCACCTGGTCACCTACCTGTCCAATCCCAAGATGGCCACACCTCCAATCTCACTGTAACCCATCGCATCCTGGATATAACCCTGATTTAAAAAATTCTGCTTTAATTCTATTTGTTCATTTCTTTCACTCATGCTCATTGTGCGTCTGAATGAAAAAAGTCAGGTACCTTATACAGGAGAGACAGAAACATCTTAAAATGGCTTGTTTGTCAGAAAGGCCATGGAATTATTGCCAAGTGGAAGCATTTAGGCTAAAATGAAAGGATTGCAAGTCTTTTGCCGTTCCCGCTGAAAACTTTCCTGTGTGAATTCGGAGTTCATCTGGAGTTCAGTTCATGCTATTGGGTCTTACTGAGAATATGCATAGCACAAACTGGAATTAGACTAGAAACACTGAGCCATTTATAATAATGGACTGTTTCACCAGGCAGCCAATTTGTGTAATTCACCCAAAACACAATGAGTAGGTTCAAAGTGTTCCTTTATTGCAGTATAATTACAAGCCTTGTTTGCATACAGCTGGTGGGATTATTAAAAATATAATCACTGTGTTTAAACAACAAAGACTGTCAAGCACCAGAAAACTGAAAAGAAAGCAGTAAACAACCAAAGCTACAGGTATTTATTGCTCATTTTACAAGAGTAATTTCCCATTTTATTGCAGGTTAATTTTATTGTGAATACTATAAGAATAAAATTTCACTTGAGAAAACACAAGTGCGCCACAAATCATAATTGCAATGTTGAAGCCCGTAAAATGTTGCCCTGAATGAGCCCCATCCGACTGCTGTGTATTTCCCATACATTATTTTCATATATTCAAAAATAAAAAATACGATTAATGATGCGATTATAAATTTGGTAATAAATGTGTGTTGATTCGTACTTTCTTTGACCGTCTCGGTGCGGCGCGCGCCAAGCCACACGTCGCTACAGGCTGACGGCGTCACGTTTGGGCTGCCAGTCACTCTTTCCGCCTTCACTCCAGCAATCATTTGGATCTAATGCCTTTCCGCTACATTTGTTATGCTAATCCTCAGTTATTTAAATGTAGGAATAGCACCGTATAATGAGAAAAGCATGTCTGCCACAAAGAATATTGTCTTTTTAATACTGTCCACATGTATTTAGACCTACAAGACCTTCGTTATACTATGAATTAATTCATTAATGGAATTAATTTATGCATATTAATGTAAGAAATCTTTATTTGACTATTAAAACAAGCAGATCCATCCCTTGCCTCAACCACCCCATAGCTGAACATGATTACCCCCTCTCCCCCTTTCCAGGGACAACAGGTGCTGTAAAGGGGGGGATTTGGATGACTCCAAGGGCCCCTAAATATTTGGATTGGTCTTGGGGGGCAAAATCTGTAGAGGCACCCCTACTAGGGACTGCCTAGACTAGAGAGCTGCATTCCTGCCTCTTTAAAGTTTTTAAATTATAATTTCTTTACTAATTCAGATGTGTCAGACTGCATCAGGGAAGTGATGACTTCAGAAACCAGGGCCACCATGTTGTCCCGCAAAGCGCAGAGTGTGGTCATCTTGTTAAGTGAACTGGAATTTACTCTGGTCAGGCATTCAGAGCCTTGACTTTCAGCTGACTTCACAACGCCAGTCACACTGAGCCAGTAGCGGATACTTTGAAGGTGTCCTTGCTTATTAAGTATAAACAGCTGGTGCCGGGTCAGCGGGGTTGTTACCAACGTCTCAGTGTGGAACCTTCCACAGAAGACTGCTACCGCACCACACTCTCTCCATTTACCATGCTTGCCTGTGTGGAATTCGCTCAGACGTATTTTAATCACATTACTGTCTATAATCATGAAGTGCAGGTTATTAAAATGTTTCAGAAATTCGGGAAAAGGACCACTATATTTAGCACCTGGAGCAGAGCCTTGAGCAGATGGTTTAATATTCTCTTGAAGTTCTTCTGTACACCTGAGCCACAGTTGAGGATTTGGAGGTTAAATCATATGTATTGATGTTTTCATGAGTATGTAAGCTTGACAGTAGTTTGCATTGTGTTTAAGAGCAATGGTAAAGTTAAATTAGAATACAATAGCTACTTTATTGTCATTCAGAACATACACCGGTTAGTGCATATCACAACGAAATTACGTTGCATTGTCTGACCATTGGCCTAGCAAAGTGTATTAATACTGGAAATCTTAAACTTTTAAAATACAAAATAGAAAATAAATAGAAATTAGCTTAAATTGCTTTAATTAATGTGGGTTGTACTGATATGCATCCATGTACATTAGGGGACACTGCGCTGAGAGTTAAGCCTGAAGTAGGATTTGTTATAGAGACAGATCAGCGAGAGTGTACCACCAACTGCACAAGGCTGGGCTTAATCTGCCAGTTTTAGATGGCCTTAGTGATCAAGTGCAAACTCAGTTTAATGGTGGGTTCATTACTAAGGATTATGTTGATTTTCCTTGCAGTTATTCCACATGAAATTCCTGCACTACAACAGGTCCCAGTGCACCAGCTTTATAGACGTATACACGGTACGACATGGTTCTAGGCCACGTTGAGCAGCTTCTATGCTAAATCATTATGTAAAGTAGCGGCCGTATTTGTTCCCTATTGTGCTGCTGAAGAAGGGGAATAAGAATGTGTGTTGATTACTGACAGCTGAATGCCAAGATTTCTAAAGATTCCCATGATTAAGAACTGAAGAATCTTTGGACGCCCGTACTGGAGCAAAATGGTTTTTGACATAGGCTAAGCTAGTGAATATAGCCATGTGGATGTGGTGAAAAGCTAAGACTGCTTTTTCTACTCTTTATGGACTTTATGAATTCCATCACATACCTTTTGGTCTCTGTAATGCCCCAATACAGTCCAGCATCTTCTATAATATTCCTCTATCTCTATTCCTGAATCTTGATGATAACCAGTATTTTGGTCATATTTCTGAGCACGATTCATAAGTAAGTAATGAACTTTATCTGGCTTTTTTTTTTGCTGACATTAATCGAGGGCTCCAGTAATTCCGGAGGGCACTGATCCAATGTCCATCCAAGTCACTGCCATCTTCATGATGATGTGTAGAAGACATTGAAGGAGAGGGACAAGCAAACAGAGGCTTATCTTTCATGACCTGTCATTTGGGAGACAGTCTAACACCATCCTCAGGTCAATGCGCCTGATTACATTTCTGATCTAGTATGTTTTTATACTTCATTTCCTCAATATCAGACCATTTCTCATTTTACTGGTAGGGTAGCATTGGTAGTTTCAGCGCTATTCTCTCAACCTTTGCAGTTTGTCCAGCAGAAATCTCTTTGTCACCCTGTCAGAGACCCTCTCAAGCCTACAAATGTCTATCCTGGCGAATGTCCCTACCCCTGTCTGTGTACGGAAATTGAACATACATTTCACAAGATATATTATTTAGGAAATCGTGTACCTTGAAAAGGCACTGTTTAGACTAACTGCTCAAAAATTGGGATCTTCATCTTTTTTTTTGTTGAATTTGATGGGGTTCCTCTCACCTTCTGTGCTTCTCAATTCTGCATGCTGTCTCAATGCTAAATCTAATGCGTTCGGTCTTATTGCCTTGGCACCAATGTGCAGGAACTGGTCTGAATATCAACAAGCATTTTACAGCCTTATGTTGCATTTTAATGCAGCCCCGACTGTGGTGTAAATCACATGTAGGACATAATACAGGAGCTGTGAAATGAAATTCTTAAGGTTCTATTCTGAGGAATAGTGATCGTCACCCAACAACTTTCATAATAGTATCTTTTTTTGACCTTGTCTTTTAAAATGCATTTTACGACAGCGGCAGGACTGTAATAATTGCCAATCCATAAAGATATGTTTCATCTTCATTAAACTGTCCCCATAAAATGATTTTCATCCATTTTAAGGGCCTGTCTCTTGACAATCATTTTACTAGCTCGATCTAGTACCCCGGGTTCTTCATATATATTTTAAAAGTCGGTGCATATTTAGATTTGTTTTCAATATATTACCTGCTCTTCAGCATTTCCTGAAAACCAGAGTGCAGCCAGCCTTATATTTCAGATTTTAATACAGAAACATCAGCACTGCGTGTGGGAAAATATTTTCAGCGAAGACCACTTATTGCTTTTAACTCAGCAACATAAAATGACTCTGAAGACACAAATAACACCCCAACTGCAAGAATAACAGTAGGCAGAGTGTGCAGAGTTAAACTCCTCAAATGATGTTATATTCTGTGCTCACAATGGTTTTCTGCACGTAGCTCGAAAATAGTTGTTTCTCATCTGAACAACGATAACTAAACAGTCAAACAGAGCGACAAACCCTAAAAGCCAATGTCATTAGTTATACGACAGGGTCGAAAAACATTTCACTAATGATTTGTACGCCTTGGTGAATTGTTTTTGATGTCAGGTATTAGGGAGTTTCTGTTTTGCTCTGATGAAAGCGCTGCTGTCTCTCAGCCTGATGGAAATTAAACGTACAGGATGAATCATTGCTAAGGAAAACCAATTTATTTAGTCACTCAGCGGTGCTAAGTTATTTATTACTTGTCAGTATGTGCCGTTAGTTCAATTTAATTCCAAGTGTAAAAAAAAAAGAGGCTCGCTTCGGCAGAGGGGCCCACGGCAAGAAAAATGACATGGTTGGGGAGGGCCTCTGGGAACCTTTAGAGTGCAAGCTACCCTGCTTTGAATATTCAGCGGATCCTGGAGCCGTGTCTCCGAGGTGGAAGCAGGTTTTCAAGCGCGCACACAACTCGCTCTAATTCATCATACAGACTTTAAGGAATCCGAGAGCCTCCCGTCGCAAAATAAATCCAAAATGGTGGCCGATTAAATGCAACTCAAACTGCAGCGCATTCCTGTGACATTTCATTTACAAATGTGTTTACCGGCACAGGTTCTGTTCGAAACGCATGGGGAATTTAATGAGACGACAGTGACAACTGTATCGCCGTAGCGCTGCTGCTCTTGTGAATTTTTAGCAGTTTTCTTTTCCCCTCAGAACAATCAGGCGTGTGGTTTGAGATCAACAATGGCACTAACATGCATTATGCCCAGTGGGATCTTCTCGCGGGGATCTTGGTGGGCGTGATGTTCTGCTGGGTTTGGCAGGAAGCCTGTGTCTGGAAGGCATTGGCACATGGAGACATAAACAAAATCGGCGTTCTCATTAACAATAAATGAATATGTTGCCTACAGAAGTTTGGAAAACGGAGAGTGTAAACATGGCGCGATTCTTTATGACGCATGCCATCTGACCATCTTTAGACCCAAGTCCTGTCTGGCTTTCACTTTGACCTGGTGTGGAGCCATATTAGAATATTAGAACATTCTGGACAGGCCAAAGTCTTTCTGAAAATATTCCCGAGACCAATTTTGCTGTCTGGATAGCTACAAAGTCGCAGGCCTCTTCTCATCCACTGACTACGACTTTCTTATCTCAATCAGTGGGTTACATTTTTGTGTTGGATTCATATCTATGATAGCCTGCAGGCAGAAAGACAAAGGCTACAGTACCTCATTAGCACAATCTGATTGTCTTGCCTTTTTGTTTGCCATTGTGTTTTGCTAATATGCTCAAAATCCTTGAAAATACTGTGTATAAAAAAATATAAAAACACCTTTTAACTTTCAAAGACAGGCACAAGTTTTTGTTGTAAGGACATTTGGGAGTAAAACTACTTCTTTTGCCTAGTCGGCCTTCTTGTCAGCAGTCTAGTCTTTTGTAAATGAGCAGCTCATGGGAGTTTTACTAGCACAGACATGTTCTGAGGGCAGAACGAAAAAAGAGTAAACCAATCAGATTGATACACAGTAATTTCAAGACATTGGTTGATCCCGCCTCCTCTAGTTTCTTGGACCCACCTTCTCTACAATCTGATTGGTTATCTCTCTGAACCAGTGATTTTTCTTTCTGCCCTCAGAACATTTTTGTGTAAGTAGAACTCCCACAAGCAAATGAACAGCAGCATTTCCCAAAAGAGTCCCAGCGCTAAAATGAGTGTGTGAGTTTACGGTTGCAAAGTTTTTGGCCTCGTTGAGCTTTCAGGTACAACGGCATGGGGGTGCTTTAACAGAAGGCACTGGATGACTGATTCATACATTTCATTATCATAAATATGAGCCATAATACAAACCAGCCAATATTTTATTGTGAATTGTGAAGTGATGTGGTGCCAATTTATACAGTATAACTAATCTGGTTTTACTCTGAATTAGTATACAATTTTGACAGCTATAAGCAATATAAGTTTAAAGTCTGGCCGCTGTAGGCAATCTTTTTTCCTGATTTATTATTTAGAATTTTAGGTTCAATTAACCATTAAGTTACAGAAGCTGGAAGTTTTGGTGCCAAATGTTTCCAAGCTTGGTCATGTGACCACAGCTCCATTGTCTGATTGGCTGGAGCACTGTAAGTGACAGCAGTGTTTGAAACGCCCCTTTTCCCTCTGACGGTAAGTGGGTCTGGGAGGCGATACACAGGAGACCAAACCTGAAGCTCTGCAGACGCTCTTGTTGTTTTGGTTTCATCACTTCCTGCCTTTGACTAAGAAGTGGCTGCGTGACTGGAGAGCTTCGTGGGCCACCCGACAGTATTAATAAAAAATAAAGCCTTCTTTAGCAGCCTCTCGCGTCCCACGCCTCAGTCTCCTGTCGCAGCCTGTCATGTCTGCGCCATTTACGTCTTTAAAAGACAAGCATTTCATTTTGACATACAAAACTCGCAGCCGGATCACTATACCGTCAGCTGACGTATCCTGGAGCATATTTCCAAATGGCCCCTGTTTGTGGCATAAACGTACTTGGGGGGATTAATTTTTAACTGTGATAGTTTTATGCAAGGAAAAAGTGTATATCCTGCAATAGACAGACAGACTGACTCCCTGTATAATGCCTTCCATCCCCTTACCCATCAAAAAGCCCATCCCAGCCAGCAGAAGGCTGCGGTCACCCAGGATGGGATGCCAGTTCATCACTGGGCACAAACCCTGTCACTGTTTACAGATGCCAGGATCCAGTTCCCAACCTTGGAGGTGTGAGGGAACAGTACTATTATGTTTAAAGACCATGGATGTCAGAGGAAATACACTGGGCTGGGTAAATTATGACCATCCATTCTGAATGCACCTTGTAAAAATATTCCTGCGTATATCTTTGTAGGATACTGTTGCTGTCCGTCTGCTGTGTCATTAAGCAGCATGGCGTGACGGCCTTGATTTGACTATATATAATACAACAATAATACCCTCCAAAAATATATGTGGCTATATATCTGAAAGTTCGTAAGTTGAAAGTTCGTAAGTAGAGGAGCGTCTGTACACAGTACATATTATATAATACTGATAATAAACAACTGTGTCACTTCTTTATGTATTTACTATACTGTACTTTTCTGTCATTATATAGGCTATACCTAGGTGTCTAGTAGGCTATACCATCTAGGTTTGTGTAAGTATATTATACATGATGTTCCGGCAACGGCACCTAACGACGCATTTCCCAGAACGTATCCCTGTCGTTAAGCGTCGTGTGACTGTATTGACTATGGTAAGTGAAACTACAGCGATACATTATTTCCACTTTATGCAGGTTGTGTATTTATCATATTATATATGTTAGTGTTAGCTCAGGTTTTGTTTGTTTTTTGATATGATTTGGTAGGTTATTCTTTGGGTTTGGGATCATTCAAAAATTTGTCTCATATAAATTAATGGTAATTCCTTCTTCGCTTTATGCCATTTCTGCTCATGAAAGTTTTCATAGGAACTCTCTCTCTCTCTCTCTCTGTCTCTTGTTTGGTGGTTAAGAGATTTGACAAGAAGATTGTATATTTTTGTAATGGGCTTTATCCTCTGTACTGCCCCTCAGCAAGATACTTAAGACTGAACTGCTTTAGAAGATATTCAGCTGAAAATACTGATTAAAAACTGTGATGTTCTAAATCAATTTTCGGTTAAAAATGTGACAGAATATCAATGATTAATGTCACCAGGAAAGCAAACTATTTTGTGGAATATACCTCTGTACTGATCGGTCTCTCGAACCCACAAACTCATGAACCCAGTAACTGTGAGAGCCATAAGATCTCAAAAGACCACAGCAGTCCTGCTAAGGGTTAGCCACATTCATGGTACAGTGCTCTGTTGTCCTATACAGAATTGACCTGGAGCATTTTGTTGGAGCACATTTTGTTAAGAATTACATTTCAAAGCCCCTGGCAATTACTGAGAGACACGGTCGTTTCCCAAAAACTAATAAACTCACTCAAAAAGTTACAACTTAATGTGTTTTTCACTACTGGCAAGGTCCAATCATAAGTCTCCGACGTGCAGTAGCTGAGGATGCCAGCCATGCAGAACTTTGCGAGTGCAGTGTACCTTCTTATCTGGATGCTCTCCTGAGCCAGGCTGCAGTTCTTAGCCCACTGCACAAAGAAAGCATTTACTGCCACTCCTGGCTCTCTTTCTGCCGAAACCTGCTTTCTGAGTGGATGCGACGGACTGGCTGAACCTTTAGGCAGATGCACACGTCTGACCGTCCGCCGCTCCTGTTATCTGTGGGGAAACTTCGGCACCACTCACGGGAGAAGTTGTGAAAACTGGGGAAAACTTTTCCAGTCACAGAGACCTTTACAGGTCTGTGAAGAGGACTATGGGGCTTCAGAGTTACAAATCATGATTACCTTTCAATAGCCTCACTGAAGGTGACTGAAAGAAATTTTTTATGCTTTCACCCTAAAACTTCCACATAAACAGTTGACTGTAGCTACATCGATCCATCATTCTTCATAGCGTCCCTGGAGCACATACCAGGTAGCATGGAATAGGAACAGGGCTGGAGTTTGTCATAGGATGCATGCGGAACCATCCGCTTTGAAAACATACCATCCCCTCATCATTTCCATAAATTGCTCTTTGTATTTGTCACTCATGTAAAGGTATATCAGCCAATTACATCAGGGGTCCTCAAATGGTGGACTCCAGTCTGCATTCGTACTGAAACACAATTTAATCCATACCGATCCTTCCCCACTACCATTTGACAAATTCCATTATCGGGGACCAGCCCCCCACCTCCGCAAGGATTTGACCCCCACATCCTCCTTTAAATATTTTTACAGATCAACCTCTGGGCAGGGCAATACCTTGGATGGGGTTGCCAGTCTATCACAGGGTAGACACACAACCACAACAACAGCTAGCCCAGGGAGCGTCTGAATTTGTTCCCCACTTGTACAAATGGCAATAAAATTTGAATCTTTTGTGTTTTTGGACTATGGGAGGAAACAAGCAAATTCGGAGCATTTGGCCTTTTTTAAGTGTCACCCAAAACAAGACTTCTCTGTCACTTATTCAGTGTCTTGAGATCACTAGCCGCTTGCTTGCCTTTGACACCACTTGTGGATTTCAGGTTCAAATCTATCTTGATAAAATGAAATCGCTGATCTTGCAGCCATGTGAAAATAAGCTTCGTGTAACTCGGCCTCAGCAAGCATGTCCTCCTGTTTGAAAGCTGATGACTAATCATTTATGTAATGGAAAATACAATGGATTCAGCATCCAAACACATCCAGGTGTAGGTGCAATAAATCTTCAAGGATAGGACTGTTGAAATCCTTCGTCAATCTTTTCAATTTGCAGTTGCCGTTTCTACGTAACGTCACAGCTAGATGACAAGGTTTAGTCATAAAAAACCTTTGAATAAGTTCGAATGACTGTATGTTGGTAAATCTGTATTGCACACAGCATACGCGTGTTTGTTTAGCTGTGTTTTTTTGTCACGGGACACACTAAACAGTGTGCACCCTATCACATAAGCTGCTGGACAACAGAATACAAAGAGAATGGAATTTTATTCAATAGGTTTTATCACCAAAGATTTGGTAATTGTTCTGTTGGACTCCGGTTTACTGTTTTAATAGCCTCGAATTGCCAAGTAACACTTCGGCCAATCTCAGATGCCCTGCTGCTCTGTGAATGCGAGGTTCAGTTTAGGTAGCTGCATCGTTATACTCCTCAGACTACCAAAGAACCACATCAGCTGTGTAGGTATATTTTCCTGGAAAATACCGCTCTCATGAGGGAAGAAATGATTATTGCGTCAGAGGTTAATGTTCCATTAAGCATACCATTTAATAGAATAAATGTACCAAGATCATTTTCATGAGAAACTGCATCCCACTCAATCCTAGGCGGACCACACTGGGAAGCTACAGCAAAACCTCTGTCAAATTTATCTTATACAGTATATAGATTTTCAGATCCTTGTATTCCTTACACAAGAAATCAGTTCACTTCTCAATGCCAGGAAGTTAAAACTTAAATGTTATGGCGCCACCTTGCGTTGGAGGAAATTAAATACATAATACCAGCGCATGAGAGAGCATCCATCTATTCATCCATCCAACCGCTGTCAGCTTCGCGGGACAAGCATATTTAGTTTTATTAATACTGTTTAAAAACAGGGCAGGAATGAAAGTTACGCATGCAACTCCCTAAAAGAAGGAATTAAACTGACTACATTCATGGTAGTTGCGTCTCTTTTAAGTTACAACGAATAGAATAAAACTCTAATTTTAATACTACTGTCGTGTATGTGCTCCTTATACACGCAGATTATAGGATAATTTTTAGAAACACTGAGACGCATATGGGCTAGTAACTAATTTTTAAAGAAAAGGGGCGGGATGGAGAGAAAATGACATGCCCGTCATGCGATGTAGCTAAACAATCGGCATTATGAACATTTTTTTTTAATATATAAAAGGTATATATATATATATACGTATCTTGCCTGAATGCATACTGAGAATCAGCTATTTGCTGTGTGTTGGTCTAAAAAATATTTCTACTGTGCGGCCGACAGAGACTTCAATTACAGCAAATCTCTCGTGACGATTTGCCGCTCAAAACAGATCTACGATCGGTGTAGTCCGCACAAATTAAACCTTAAGTGAAGCAGATTAGCGTATCAAACCGATTCCGAATCAGTTTCGTTTCACAAACTATAACTCCCAGCAAGGACCTTTTTGGCTGCCCAGGACGCGCCTGTAAAAAAAAGACAAAACAACAAAACATTTTTCCGTTATATTTCAACGTTACTTTGTTTAGCACGTGCATAGAGAAATATTTAATTTCAAGAAACGCATATTAAACGTCTTTAAGATCGTACAAAGTGTTTTAGGCGCACGGACGAACGAGCAGGAAGAGAAAACGGACGACTGGCGCCAAATTTTAAGTTCAAAAACAGCCTGGGAAGAGGGGTTGTTACTCGGATGCAGTTTTTTGGCCGGTTAACTACAAGTAAGGCTATTAAAAGTTATAATACCTTATATATTTTATTATTTTAACGTAGCTAGCTATCTGAATAAGAAGAAGTGTGTTTGTAGCCTATCGCTGTCTCGGGGAAGATGTATATAAAGTCGATCGTCTTGGACGGCTTTAAGTCCTATGCCCAGCGGACGGAGATAAATGGGTTTGATCCGTCTTTCAACGCCATCACCGGGCTCAACGGCAGCGGCAAGTCCAACATCCTGGATTCCATATGCTTTCTGCTGGGCATTTCCAATTTGTCACAAGTAAGCGGCCCGGACTGACCCCCGCAGCGCTTTCCGACACCGGAGTTCGGTTTTTATCTATGTCTATTATTCGTGTGACTTTCTTCGTGCAGGTGCGAGCGTCAAATCTGCAGGACCTGGTGTATAAAAACGGCCAAGCTGGTATCAGCAAAGCCACGGTGTCCATCACGTTTGACAACTGTGACAAGAAGCAGAGCCCCTTTGGCTTTGAGACCCACGACGAGATCACGGTCACCCGACAGGTGAAGACAGCGTCCGCCCGGCCTCGGCCGACAGGGACGCGGCGGACTCCTCACGTACAGCGGCCACAATCCATAGACTGGCATCTTCAGTCGCTTTTCTTCTAATATAAATTGTATGTGAAGAAAATTATTAGTGGTGCAGTCACAGCGATTCAGTATTTTTTTTTAATGTAATTGTATCTGATGGTGGATGGATACGTTATTGATTCCGAAGTAAATTTAGGCATCCAGCAGCGTACACATATAACACAAAGTAGAACAAAAATAGAATAAAGAATAAGACCGACAACTACGGAACGTAAGCTTTAAAATACAATAAAAAAAACGCTGAAATTCCGTCTTAGGTTTCGTAATTTGTTTCCTTAGACTTTGAAAGGCTCTGTGACTGCATATGATATGTAAACATGTTCCTGGAGGCTTCATCTGCTCCCGTCTGTTGTCATGCTCTCTGTGCTGATGTCGTGGTTCGCGTGCCTTTCTGATCTTCTCCCTTTCATCCAAAAGGTGGTTATAGGTGGAAAGAACAAGTACCTGATCAATGGTGTGAATGCCAACAACACCCGAGTGCAGGACCTGTTTTGCTCCGTTGGGCTTAATGTAAACAATCCACACTTTCTGATCATGCAGGTAAGCTGGTAATTGATATACATATCAGGCTTAGTTCAATGTTACAGTGAAACTGATAACATGTCTTAAAATTTCAGGGGAGGATTACGAAGGTTCTTAACATGAAGCCACCTGAGGTGAGAACTGATTTTTATGTCTATAATATGTGCGTGTGTGTTTTATATGTGTGTGTATATTTTATTTAAAATGCAGATGTGTGGGGGGAGGGGGGTAGATTTTTATTTTTTAATTTTTTTGCTGTGTTAATGGTTGTTGTTAATTCCTAGATCCTTGCTATGATTGAAGAAGCTGCTGGAACCAGGATGTATGAGTGCAAAAAAATCAGTGCGCAGAAAACCATTGAGAAGAAAGAGGCAAAACTCAAAGAGATCCAGACGGTACAGCATTTTACTGGCATGCCTAAACAGATCTAAGACACCCTGCCTTTCAACCTTTACTTATCATAGACTTTTGTTTTGCTGAAAGATTCTTGCAGAGGAGATCACACCTACTCTGCAGAAGCTGAAGGAGGTGAGTCTGTGTTCTGTATCAGCATATATGTACAAATAAATGAAATTGTAAAATGATAGGACTGAATGCATTTCATGGGAAGAATCTTTCTGATGTGTTGACTTTGCTTCTCAGGAACGGTCCTCCTACTTGGAGTACCAAAAACTGATGAGAGAGATCGAGCACCTCAGTCGGCTATATGTGGCCCATTTGTTCGTCTGCGCCGAGGAGACCAAGGAGAAATCTTCTGAGGACCTTAAGGTGATGCAGGACGATATTGGTAAGCAGCAGGACTCCATGGTGGAAAATGAGCGCAAGGTGAAGGAGCTTCTTCGAGAGATCAAAGAGTTGGAGGCCAAGCGGGATAAGGTAGGGTGTCACAGACAAACCACTGCTTTTATTTCACTGAAGTGATTTCATCACAGGGCACCTTGGTCATCATATCTTTGTGGTTTTGTAGTATGTCAGTGGAGGTGTTTGCATTTTAACCCTCAGCCCTTTCAGGATACAAGTAGGTTTGCAGCTGAATTGATGAATTTAAAGACAACTTTTTCATCTGGAAGGGACAGTTGAGCCATAGACTCGGTTTATTTCTGCAGGATGTCGGTGGAGATTTGAAGGCCCTGGAGGAGGCACTGTCTGAGGTGCAGAGGGTGGATGCCAAAGCCCAGAGTACCTTGGACCTGAAGAAACAGAACCTTAAGGATGAGACCAAGAAGCGCAAGGAGTTTGTTAAAAGCATGGAAGAGGTAAGGCTTGAGTGAGTCTTCTCAGGGAACATGGGGGTTAATGCTTTAAGTAAAAATGGAACAGTGTTGTATTCCATTATCACCTACCTCGTTCAGTGACCAGAACTCCTTACCTTAAGGTTGACCACATCTCTGGCCTGAGATCTGGGCTATCCGCCTGCAAAACAGCTTGCTTCTTAATACACTGACTGCCTTGCTCCTACTCCTCCCCCCTCCCAGGACAAGAAGATGCTAGCAGCGAAGGAGATCGAGATGAACAAGGTGATGGAGAAGCTGCAGCAGGTGCAGGAGGAGGGGCAGAAGGATGCAGAGGCCCTTGTGGCAGCTCAGCAGCATTTTAAAGCCGTGTCGGCTGGCCTGTCCTCCAATGAGGATGGGGAAGAAGCCACGTTGGCCGGCCAGATGATGGCCTGCAAGAACGATATGAGCAAGGCGGAGACGGAGGCCAAACAGGTGACTCGGTGTGCTCTGACAAGGATGTACCAGACTGCACTGAAGTGATAATGGAGAGCAATGCTAAATGTTTGTGTGTTGAGGGTTCTGGGTTATATCTGTACTCAGGCACAACTGAAACTCAAGCATGCTCAGCAAGAGCTGAAGACCAAGCAAGCCGAGGTAAAGAAGATGGACAGTGGCTACAAGAAGGACCAGGATGCCTTCGAAGCTGTGAAGAAGTGCAAGGAGAAGCTGGAGACTGAACTTAAGAAGCTGAACTACGAAGGTCAGCTCATTGTACATTCATTCAAAATCGGGAAGGGAGGGGTTAGTGCTTCACCCCTGACTGGTTTCACTGTCTCCTGGCCTTCAGATGGAAAAGAGGAGAATTTAATCGAAAAAAAACGACAGCTGTCACGTGAAGTTGGTAAGCTGAGGGAAACCTATGAGATGCTGATGGCCAAATTTCCTGATTTGAGATTTGAATACAGGTTAGTGGTCGGGTTTCTCTTTGATCGCATGTATTGTGTACTTCAGTGAATGAGCTTCAATTGCCTTAGATGGTGTGATGTGGAGAAGCGGGGGTTTTATGCTGCGCTGTATGACCTGACAAAGGCTCTTATCCAGAACTAAACTGGCTCGTTTTCAGAGACCCTGAGAATAACTGGGACCATAATAAAGTGAAAGGCCTGGTTGCCAACCTCATCACCATCAAAGACGTGTCCAACGCCACAGCTCTGGAGGTGGTGGCTGGGGGGCGCCTCTACCACGTGGTCGTTGACACAGAGGTGAGCCAAAGGAGCAGATTAAACACAAGCAATGAGGTCCTTGTGATTGTTTGGAATTTCTGCACATTATACATCCTTTGAAATGTCTCCCTTTTAGGTGACGGGGAAAAAGATCTTGGAAAAGGGTGAACTTAAACGAAGATACACAATAATTCCCCTGAACAAAATTTCAGCAAGAACCCTGAACAACAATGTTGTGCAAACGGCAAAAAATCTGGTAATACCCTCAGAGCAGTCCTTTCAACTCTGTCAATGATTAAAGTTCCTGAGAGCATAGCGTACATATTTAATTTGCTCTCTCCGATTTTCCTAGGTTGGGGCTAACAACGTTCACACAGCTTTGTCCTTGGTGGGCTATGACTCCGATCTCCAGAAAGCCATGGAGTATGTGTTTGGCACCACACTGGTCTGCGATTGCCTGGACAACGCCAAGAAAGTGACCTTTGACAAACGCATCATGACAAAGACGGTGACCCTAGGCGGAGATGTCTTTGATCCTCAGGGAACTCTCAGTGGAGGTAACGTGAAATTCCGACAACAAATTCGAGATGCAGCTCATGCGGCGTGGTCCGTTCCGTTGTTAACGGAGTGCTGGCTCTCCGTTCTAGGAGCCCGACCTCAGGCGGCCTCCGTGCTGTCAAAGTTACAGGAGTTGAAAGCTGTCCGGGACGATCTCTCGGCCAAAGAAGCGGAGCTACACAAAGCAGAAGATGACCTGTCTGGCATGAAGGGAACTGCAGATAAGTGAGTCCCATGAGACCGTGTGACCAATCGATGCTTTCGACATTGAAAGATCCTCCAGTGATGATGCTACTCAATTCCGTCACGTTGAAATGCTAATGTACTCTTCCCAAGGCTTTCTTTGAGCATGCTACCACAAGGTCATTGGGTGCTAGATGTTAAAGGAGGTCTAAACTCATTCAAGATGTTTACGTTGAAGATCGGTTTTGCTACCTGGGTTGTGCTCGTAGATACCGGCAACTCAAACAGCAGCTTGACATGAAATGCGAGGAGGCTGAGATCCTGCAGACCAAGCTTCAGCAGAGTTCTTATCACAAGCAGCAGGAGGAGCTGGAGACTCTGCGCAAGACAATTGGTACCTAAATGCACCATCTTGGAACATTTTCAGGTCTTTGTGTTGAATGAGTTTGGGAATTGTAATCAAAAGTCTTTGACAGAGGAGAGTGAAGAGACCCTGAAGAAGACCAAGGAGGTCCAGAAGAAGGCAGAGGAAAAATACAATGTTCTGGAGAACAAGATGAAGAACGCTGAGGCGGAGCGTGAGAAGGAGCTGAAGGAGGCCCAGCAGAAGCTTAATGCCGCCAAGAGCAAAGCGGACGCCTTCAACAAGAAGCTGAAAGGGCAGCAGCAGGTGTGACTTGCTCATAACTAGTGCTTGTAAGGGGAAGTGCTTGGGATCGTCCCTTTTGGTTTTGAACCATGGTATTTGACACCCCCCCCCCCCCCATAGGAAGTCGACGCAATGTCCCTGGAGCTGGAGGAGCTCAGGAGAGAGCAGGCAGGCTACCAGCAGCAGATTGAGGCTGTTGATGAGGCCATGAAGGCCATCCAGGAACAGATCGATGCAATGACCACAGACGTGTCGACCAACAAGGTCAGACTGCCTGAATAAGGAAATGCAAAACCACAAACCGTGGCTGGGGAAGTTATTTAAAAGTATTCTGTATTTAACCTGATGTGCCATTTATAGGTGCATCTTTTAAATGATCTTTTAATTGCCCTTATTTTGGGTTTTATTTAGCCAGGGGAGCACATGAGGATTACTAGAAACACTACAATGTTTAACTTGTGGCGTTTCATTTTATATAGTGCTTTTTAGAATCTCAAAGATGCTTCAGTAATGTGTGAGGAAGATGGTACAGCACGAGTATATAGCTGTCTAGGAGCCAATTAGGCACAAGTGTAGCTAGGCAGAGCTCCCAATTAGGGACCAGTAACAAGTGCCAGTTAGCACTGGAGTGAGCTGTACAAGAAAACAGCAGGAACCTAACATCAGAAAAGCTAGTCCGATCAAATATGAAGTAGATTACTGTAGGTGACGCGTGATGGGTTTTGTCTTTAGGAGTCTGTAAAGAAAGCCCAGGAGGACCTGGCCAAGAAGAAGGAGGTGATCATGGCTCAGGACAGAGAGATCAAGGGGAAAACCGCAGAGGCTAACAAGCTCCGTGAGCAGAACAACGAGGCCCAGCTGAGGATCAAGGAGCTGGAACACAACATCACCAAGCACAAGAAGGACAGTGCTGACGCGGCAGCCAGAGTAGGCGCTCGATCTGGGTTATGAGCTCTTCGTTTCTTAGGAAATGGCATTGATGGTTTTTGGCTGTGACATTCGTTGGACAGCACTAGCTCAGTATTTAATGGTCCCCGGGTCCCGCAGGTTGCCAGGATGCTGGCCGAGAATGACTGGATCAAGTCCGAGAGGCACATATTTGGGCAGCCGAACACGGCTTACGATTTCAAAGCCAACAACCCCAAGGAGGCGGGCCAAAGGCTTAGGAAGCTGGAGGAGACCAAGGAGAAGCTGGAAAGGAACGTCAACATGAGAGCCATGAACATGCTGAGTCAGGCTGAGGAGAAGGTCCGTCTCTGCCTCCACATCAGTGTCTCCCTTTGGTCGGCCATGTTTGCAATCGTCAAGTATCCAAATGGGTAATTTGATTTTAATGTTGGGCTCTGCTCGGATTCTGTTATGCACTTTGTGCTTTTGCAGTACAATGAGCTGATGAAAAAGAAACGAATTGTGGAAAATGACAAGTCCAAGATCTTGAAGACCATTGAGGAGCTAGATCAGAAGAAGAATGAGGCGTTGAACATTGCGTGGCAGAAGGTGAAATGTTTGTTTCTCTATGGGAAATGCCACCTGAATGAGGCAGTGCAGTAGTGTGCTTATAATGCACGTCTGTTGTGGCTGACAGTCCTATTCTCTTCAAGAACCCTGTTTGTGTCTGTGACTGTTCTTGTGCACGTACACTGAACAGCATGCAACGGTGCACCTTTCATCTCTTTCCCAGGTAAACAAGGACTTTGGCTCCATCTTCTCCACGCTGCTGCCAGGTGCGGATGCCAAGCTGGCCCCCCCCGAAGGCTGTGGGGTGCTGGATGGCCTGGAGTTCAAAGTTGCCCTGGGTAACACCTGGAAGGAGAACCTGACAGAGCTCAGTGGGGGCCAGAGGTAGGTCCTGCTTCAGGAAAAGCCTTTTAAGCTAAACATTTTGGTGAGATTAAAGAGTTCGTCTGCTGTTCTTCCAGGTCTCTGGTGGCCTTGTCCTTGATCTTGGCCATGCTGCTGTTTAAGCCAGCACCCATCTACATCTTAGATGAGGTGGACGCTGCCCTGGACCTCTCCCACACCCAGAACATTGGCCAGATGTTGCGTACACACTTCACCCACTCACAGGTAAGTGGGCTGAGGGGTTAGGGTCAGTTTAATGTCCATATCCATTAAGGATTTCATGTTTCTTTGACTATATGTATGTAGAGATATGTGTTTTTTGCAGTGATGTCTAGATTTCACTGTATGAGGCTAACCTTTAGGTTTATTACTTTCTCCAGTTTGTGGTGGTCTCCCTGAAAGACGGCATGTTTGCCAATGCCAACGTTCTCTTCAAGACCAAGTTTGTGGACGGTGTGTCTGCAGTATCCAGAAGCTCCCAGTGTCAGAATGGTGGCAGCATTCGCCCCTCAAAAGGTCAGGACAAGTCCAAGCTGAAGGACAGACGGCACTAGCAACTCATGGCCACTTAATGTCACATTCTTGCAGACGTACATTGTTTCATGTTCCTCTTTTAACCTGTTTAATATATTGTTTGGTTTAATGTCTGTCCTTATATTGACTTTCCTTTAAATAGCTGCTTTTAAAATACCTGATCATATTAAAATGAAATACAGAATTTTGCTCAGTATTTTTTTTATTCACACCTTGTTAAAGACAAAATTCACAGGGAACTTCATAAGAGCATGCCTCTTACCAGCTTCGGTATGAGTTTACAAATTAACGTTAATTTATACACATACCTTTTGACATGCAGAACGCGTACGCGCACGGTAAAACTCCCAAACTCCCACATCCCCGTGCTGAACTATTGGCAATTTTCATTTTCTAATATCAAATCCATCACTGGCCATCTGTAATCAAGTCATCCCTTGTGGGCACAAAGTTGTTGTAAAATAGAGGAAAAAACATTCAGCTTTTAAACCGTATATTCTCGGTGCACAGGTCTCTACACGCCAGTCATGGTGCATAACTGCCATTCTCACTCACAGAAAATCAGCACTCTGCTTTGCTGCAACTTTTAAAAAGTATTTGGGATGTACCAATATCCCAGAGAGGGAAAACCTGGTTTAAATAAACGGGCACAACCAATAATAATAATGGTAAGGTGTTACAGCGGAGAGATGGACGGGTTTGGGGTACGGTGATGGGGGCCGATTGGGTAGGATGTGCACATGGATCGTGCTGCGGGGGCTCACGGATGGTGCTGGATCTTCTGCCTGAGCTTCAGGGCCTTCTCCTTCAGCTCTGGGCGGCTGTCCGTCTCCATGGAAGTGAGACAGAGTAGAAGCTGCTCTCGGCTCTTCTCCGACATGCTCTCCCAGTGGCCGCCCTCTGAAATACGAGTTGCTGTCAACCAGGCCGCCACCCCCTTGCCCCAAACATTATGCTTACAGTCTGTCTCAAAGGCAAAATGGATCTGGACCGTTCCAAAGAAAGCGATACGCGAATTTCAAGAACTGCGGAACAATAAGTCTGTAACCTTCAAAGATGGGGCAGTAGGAAGGTCTCCGCTCACATACTCACCATCTATTTTCTTCAGTAGTAGTTCCACTATGGACAATGCCTCTGTCCTCACTGAGGAATAGCTCTTGTTTTCTGATGGAAAGACAGACCGACGCTAAAATGGGTGCAGAAGATCATTTGCTTAAATATGTAAGGCCCCCCTTGATCAAAAATATCATACCTAAAGGAATTACAATAGCAGTACAAGTCTCTGTTAAGATTTCAGACAACGCTGTCATTCCCGGGGGAGGATCCTTTCCTAAAAGTAACAGTCTGAGAAAAGAGAAGTAGATTAGGCAGAAACTACAGGTAATTGTGGAATTCTTAATGACCTTGATGATGGGGGAATAAGCATTTCCAGATTAATTACATCAACACCTTAACCGCTTGTCAATCTTGGTCAGTGTTTTTCAACCCGGTCCTTGGGATCCCCCAGACGGTCCACGCTTATGCTCCTGCTAACCCGCCCCCCCCCAGCTCCTGGTGGGCTAAAACGTGGACCATCTTGGAGTCCTTGAGGACTGATTTGAGAAATACCAGTCTAGGTGAACAGATTTAATACTCAAGAAGGTACATGGGTTTCACAGGTGGTTTTGGGGGCATCCCCAGTGGCCCACAGCTATTGGTCGACAGTCGACGCTCACTCACCCTTGAAAGTAGGCCTTCATGGATTGCAGAACCCCCAGCTGAACGCGCCACGTGCTCAGCTTCAGCCTCTCGCACATCATGCGACACACCTCCAGCTGGTACTGCGCTGTAAGCCCCACAGACACAGGACATTGAGACATTTCGCTGGATCTTCGTTCACTGCGTTTGCCAGCACTGGCAGCCTGCCTGCTAATTTAAGATTCAGGCCAAACTGTACAACTAGACACTAATCGACGAGTGCTGATAACAGCTGGCTGACAGAATAGGTTGAGAAATAAATGTACACAATGATGAGCAAACAATTACCATTATTTTATTCCACAGATACTCATTTAAAGCGACATTTACTCTTCAGTAAGTAGCGTCAGCCAGTCCTTGATCCAACCAAATGATAAAATCACTGTCAACCCTGGGATTTGAACCGACGACCTTCCGGTCACAGAACAGCATTTTAAACCCAATGCAATGGTGAAATCACCGTCGACCTGGGGATCTGAACAGGCCACCTTCCCTAACCCGCTGAGCCACACACCTGCCCCCAAACCCATTCTCATTCCACCTCCGGTTCCCACGCCAGAGAGCGTGCTACCACCTGCTGTGCATTACCCTGTGTCTCTGGAGTGCTGGGCCAGGCCTTCCCCAACGTCTCGAAGGCGCAGAGCAAGCCCTCCGTCTGCAGCTCCCTCGCCTTCTCATCAGGGTCGTCCTCATCGTCGTCAGCGCTTTTCCGTGACGGCGTCCCAGCAGGCGAACTCTGAGGACCACATGCCGGTCAGGAGATGCTCGACCTCATCCGGAACAGGAAGCGGAGGGCTTCACGGACGTACCTTTCGGATCAGGGGGAAGAGGATCTGAGCCAGTTCCTGGAAGCGGTCTTCTTGGGTCGACTCCAGCACCTCAGCGGCACATCGGAGGGCGGCCATCTTGTAGGTGGGGCTCTCTTTCCGACATTCTTTCATCACGACCTCGACGACCTCTGTGATGCTGGGCTGGCCCGCTGTGGGCTTCTGCAGATCGGCGCTGAGTGGGGAGACACACACACACGGACTTGCGGCTGACCAAAACTCAGCAGTCTAACACCATGGTACAAAGAAGCGTGTTCCATTATGGGAAGTTTAGAAATCCCAGCTGGGAGGTAATACCTGCATTTGGAAACCACAGATGCGATGGCCTTCAGCAGCTCCTCCTGGATAAAGATGGAAAATGGTACATTTATTTAGATTATTATTTAACATATTTAGCAGGGGAGGGGGCACAGTGGTGCAGTGGTTAGCACTGTTACTTCACACCTCAGGAACTCTGCAACCTATGGCTGCCAAGGAGAGTACCAGTGAATGCCCTGGTACAGGAGTAAGCAGGACTGGAGCAGGAGCTAAACAACTTCTAACAAAGCAAGAACCTAATAAGGCTATACAAGGAGCAGAAGTGCAACGTAAGAACATTCAGGGAATGTAAAGAAGCATCAGGTTCATGGAACAGGTGGGTCTTGATGTGTATTTAACAGATGCTTTAGTCCGAAATGGCTCAGAATGTGTGTATCAATATCCAAACATCAGGAGAACAAAATGCCACCACTGCTCGTGAGTAACAATGGAGGAGGATGACAAAATGAAGGGGGAGATGCTGACCCCAGCACAAACACGTAAAATAAGTATGCATTTACACTGTTACCACAATTGACTGTCGCATGTATCGTTTTTAAAGGTGAACGCGTACTTGTGTACCAGTTATGTCCATCCTTGGAAATAATGGGGGAAACCAGTGAATAGCAACTGACTGGATAATTTCACTGTCCAGCAGGGGGCAGCGTGCCCCGGACGCACCTTGCCCGCCCACGTCCTGCCGGCCAGTCCGTGCATCAGCGCGCTCAGCACCATGCCCAGGTGTGGGGCTACCAGCGAGCCCGTCTGCTGCTGGGCGATGGAAGCCATGGCCGCCGCCCCCTGGGCCTTCATCTTCCAGGACTGAGACTGCAGGGCCTTCTGGGTAATGGCTATCAGCTCCACCATGTACAGTCTGATACCACCAAAATTTCCTGGAGAAAGGAGAGTGTCATTATTTCAGGAGCACGATTTCAGAATGACATGAAATACAACTCCTTTCTGCAGTGATTTTAATAGTAAAATGGAGCACTGTGAAGAGCAGCAGTAAGCTGCAAGCCTGCTTCCGCCGTTCTGGTACCCGGCACGTGGTCCTGCCACACTTCTGCCCACAGGCTGCAGGTGGCGCTCTCGCCCTTCTCCTGCTCGGGGGCCTCGTGCATGCCCAGGAAGGCCAGCGGCAGGGCAGACGTGGCGTGGTTCTTCAGCACGTCCGGGCTGTACTGGCTGATGGCATTAGCCGTCAGAGCGCACGACGACTTGTACGTGGCATCTAAGGGGTGGGAGGATGGGGTAATTCAAAGATGGTCACCTGATGTTCAGGTGCGATATGAACGCAGAGCTAGAAATGACGAACGACAGGTTACCCTCTTTCTCCAGGTACCAGGTATTGAGTTTGTGGAACAGCTTCTCAACGCTGCTGTCCTTGGCAGTCTGAGAAGAGGAAGCATGTCTTCATTAGACGGGCTGAATAAAATGCCGATGAAATCCATGTGTAAAATGACGACGAGCTGAGACGGCAGCGTCCTGGACCCACCCGGACCACGTGCCCTAGAGCGAACGCGAAGGACTTCTGCACGGCGCTGCTCCGGTCCAGGATCCCACTCAGCAAGGCGCTCATCAGTTTACCTGTGGCGGGTCGCAGAGGCAGGCCCATGTATTAACTAGGGTTGGGTATTGTTTGGGGTTTTTTCGATACCGGTGCCAAATCGTTACTTTTAAAACGGTACCGGTGCCAAAACGGTGCCTGAACCGATACTTTACAAAAGCCACAAAATGATGGTGGATGA
>JAOYFF010000051.1:2815992-2841730 GCA_025773925.1 Cryptomyrus ogoouensis
GCTCTTTTCTCGTCAGGATCCTTCCTGGCCGCCTGACTTCGGGAGCTTGTTGTTTTCCATCCCTGCGGGACGCCCCCGCCCCCCCCCCCCCCCCCCCCCCGAACGCCAGCGTCCTGCCAGGGGCCCGCAGGACTCACCTTCTCCTGGATGTAGCTGACCATCTCTGGGAAGGACGGCATGGATCTGGTGCCTCCTTTCTCCACACCTGGGGGTGACAGAGCTCTCAGGACGCGCTGGGCCTCCCCGTGCACCTCCTCACGCCTGCGGAGACACCAAACACCTTTAGCCTGAAGACCGCCTCGACGGCGCAGGAGGCAGTTTGATACCGGGGGGGCAACTTAATCATTTAATGCACTGGTAGTTATTTCAAAAACCGATGCTTTGGAGGGGGGGTGGTCTGCAAATTATAATGAAGTCCCAGATTAAATACTGGGGGTGTACACCAAGGCATAACTTTGGGTTGAGCACTGGGGAGGTCGTTACCCATTTAAGGGGGTCCAGGAGGTTTTATTGGTTGTTTTTGATTATTAGATGGCTTATAAGCCCCCCAGCCCCCATATTTTGGGGTGTGAAAGTGAGGACGTGCGGAGCTGAACAATCAAGCTTACGGGTCCCCGGCGGCCAGCAGCAGGAGGTATCTGGAAGGTACGTGGTCAGAGGCGAACACCGTGCTGGCGAACTTCATGGCCACCTGCCGCGCCTGGACCTCCGGCTGGCGAACAAACGATCGAGATTCCTCAACCGGCGCCAAACAAGATCCCTGCACCAAATCACCTAGATCCGGGGTGCGGTCAACAGGGCTGACCGGCGCGCGACATACCTTTCCGATGTAGGCGGCCACCAGGGCCTCCATGATGTTAAGCAGCGCCCCCTGCAGGTGAACATAGGCGCCCACCATCATGGACAGCGCCTCCTGGATGGCCAGCCTGACGTCCGGCTCCTCCTAGACGAGGGAGAACCCACAAATCGGCCGAGTGACCTGCAGACCCACCCCACACATGCCCCCGGGTTGCTTTAACAAAGAATCTGGAGGGTGATGTTCATGAGGAACAGGGCATACCTTACACATCGCTTCGAAGAACTGCTGAACGATGGCAATGTCTTTGGTGAACAGCTGTGGCATTCGGCTGAGGGAGACAGCAGAGTGGAGATACTTTATTTGCCATTTGCAGAAGTACAAATACAGGGACATCGCAATGGTTCTTTTCACATATACCACCCCATGCTCGCCTTTGGGACACACAAGCACATACAAGCACATACACACGGAAAAAAATTAAGAGACCGCTCTATAGTTTTAAGCAAATCTGCATTTTAAAATCCTGGTTTAATCCTGCTTCTGTTGGCAGAAGGTTACACAGAGCAGCAGGTTGCTTCCAGGTTCAAAGTTTCTAAGACAGCAGTACGCAAGAACAAGGTGAAGCAGGAGACACTGGGAATGACCAGAAACCAGCCAGGTAAAGGGTGGAAGTGACTTTCTAATGGCAGAGATGACTGTCAATCCAGCAGTTTGTCATGAACCAGAGGATGAAATCAAGTGGCCTTCAAAGGGAATAGGAAACATTAAGTGCAGGTGTGAAGTGCACTGCTAGGACAGTTCATATCAGGCTCCTAGAAGCAGGACTGAAGACCATAAAGCAAGGAAGAAGCCCTTCATCAATGAGAAACAGGGAAGAACCAGGCTGCAGTTTGCAATAAAAGGTATATTTTTCACAGATGCACACCCATAAATTGAGATATGAGTGAAACAAAAAATTGTGCTGTGGTCTCAATTTTTTCCAGTGCTGTATATATAATTGAGAGCAAAGATCGAGGTCTCGGGACAGGGACCCCTGGAGCATTTCGGGGGGGTAAGGGCCACGCTCAAGGGCTCAGCAGCATGTGGCTTAACGTGTTATGACACTGCGCCTGTGATTGGAAAGTCGCTGGTTCAAATCCCAGGGTCATCAGAGCGATGTTGCAATGGTCTCGAGCAAGGCCCTTAACCCCCAAATCTCTCGAGGGACTGACCTTGTTTTCTCAAAAAAAAAAAGACATTAATTGTAATTCTTCTTTCTACTGTAAATCACCTTCAGATAAAAGTGTCAAGTAAGTAAATACAATGTAAGTGACTTTTCTGCCAAGGATGGGATTCGAACCCGGTAACCTTCAGATCACCAGCACAGAGTGTTAATCCACTGAGCCACATTTTGCAAATCTACAAGGCAACATGACACTCTGTTAAGTCCGTTAACGGTCTGGAGGAGTGAAATCATGGCCTCACCTGGACAGCTTCCCCACAGCAGAATAAGCGACACACAACAATTTCGGATCCTAGTGGAAAAAAATATATACATATACATGTAAATATCACTCAGTGACCCATCTATGTTTGCAAAGTTACATTTTCCAGCTACAAAAATAGAGTAAAAGAGCAGCTACCTCCTTGTATTCATTAATGAGCTTTGTTAGACCGTTCAGAAGCATGAGGCCAAGAGGCTTGTTGGTGTCCGGACATCTGGAAGAGGATGAAAAATGAAATGAGTAAAAAGCCTAATTTTGGCAAAGAGCAGCAATTCAACTTCCTGGCCTGTTTAGCTACCATACAGCTAGTTACTACATCCTAATAGTCATTTTCAGGGTGATTTGAGACAGTAGATAGATAGGTGAGCGTGGACTGGGATACCAGGCATGTTTAGGTCACACCTCTGTTCACTTACACGGCGCAAATGTGATGCACAAACTGCAGGGCCAGAGAACGCAGCTTGCTGTTGGTGTTTGCGCCAAACAGGCCGTCATACACCACCTGAAAAGGGAGGCAACACGTGTGACGAGGACAGAGCTTTGAGTTTAGGGGGTTACCCAGGTGATGGGCCAGGGCATGTGCAGGATGAGGATGGGGAAGGGGCGGGGCATGTACAGGAAGTGGTGAGGAAGGGGTGGGGCATGTACAGGAAGTGGTGGGGAAGGGGCGAGGCACGTACAGGAAGTGGTGGGGAAGGGGCGGGGCATGTTCAAGGTGGGGAGGAATGAACGAGGCATGTGCAGGAAGGGGGGGAAATGGGTGAGGCATGTGCAGGAAGGGGCGGGGCAGGAGCAGGACATAAGAGTGGACTTACCTGGATGTTAGCGGGAAAGCTCTCTGCCGCCAGTCGTGACCTCATGAGGTGGGGGAGGATCTTCAGCTTGACCCGTGTGCTGACCGGCTCCCTCTTCATTTCCGGCTTGACAGCGCCCCCCTGCTCGGGGACAAACCCGGTGAGAGGCTGAACGCAGGTTGAACCAAAGCACCCAGTGAGACTGAACAGAGCGCAGAGCCACAATCCATATACATCAGGAAAAATGTATCATACTCGTAGTAAAACTTGATTAAAAACTTTTTAAGAAGTTCCTAAGGACAAAAAGAGATTGTAGTGACTTTTAAAGCTTTACACCTACCTCCTTTGTTTTGAGAGGAATGTCTCCCAAATAAACCTTATACATCTTGTTAATTATTAGTGGGTTGTTCCAATCAATTATGCTGAAAATAACAAGATAAAAATATTAATGAGCAAGTAGGAGAAAACTGGATTTCAAAAGTAACTTTCTGAAGGACGTCCTGCGCTCCCCACGGATACCTCTGCTTGCTCTTCAGCTCCAGGTCGGCGGCCGTGGCGACGCTGTGCCGGGTGTCGCTGGATGCCACGACCAGGTGGACCACGGTCTCCACCTCAGGCACCTGCTGTGCCTCGATGAACGTCACCACTCCCAGCTTGCACTGCAGAAACAGGCAGGAATCAACGGCTATTCCAGGCGTGACTCCAGACCCCCCCTAACTGGATACTTAGGGGGACTCAGAGGGCCGTATGAGTGACGACTGAGGCCTGACCTGCTCCAGCTGCTCTGGGCTCCACTGTATTTCTCCAATGACACGCTTGGCGGCATAGACGCTCATGCCGGGGGGCGCCTGGGGAAGGCCTTGGCCGGCACTCGCCCCCGCCGTGGCCGTGCCGGCCTGGGGGGAAGCTGGGGCAGGGCGGCCAGTGGGTTCGTTAAGGACAAACCTACGAAACAGGGTGGGGTGTTATTACAACAGCAATGACACGCCACCAACACTAAAACAGCCTTCATCGATGACCATCCACCAAAGCACCGATTATAAAGCGTCAAATACACAAAATAGCTTAATGACGGAATGCGGTACACTTACCCATAAGGCATCAGGAGAACGTCCAACATGAAATCTAACAGCAAGTGGACCGTCTTTGGCTTCTCAAAAAGGTTGAAAGGAGAGGCACCTTTTGAAGGTTCCGATGGGTATTTCATGTGGAACAAGGTCGGGATCAGCAGATGCATTAAGCTGCATATACGAGAAAGTCACCGGTCACTCAGTGAGCCAACTCCGGTCTCAAAAGTTCTCAATAGACAATACAGAATGAAAATACATACGCTACTCGCTTGACGGTGGTACGACTTACAGTATTTCGGCTTTAAAATGGTGTGATAGCGGTGAAGATTTAGCAGTCAACTTTGAATTTTGATCTTGTGCCGGGCTACTGGCAAACCGTATGACAATATCTACTGAGCATCCACCTGCCCCACTCTGTACCGACCACGAGCGTAAACATATCACACCGTGTTTAACAATGTATCAAACATCGTTTTGTTTCTGTTTATTTACTTTATTCATGTATTTATTTTAAAATTACTGGTATTCAGTTAGTTACAGTATTTATTCATTTACTTATTCAGTGACAGCACTTACTAATTTTTCGCATCATATTCACATTCCACTTACAGTATTTTCCACTTCCGATAAGTTATTCGGAACGTAAGATGAGGAGCACCGGTACTCCATTCGGTAACACTTTACTTGACAGCGCACAAATACTTGTTACTCATTACTTGTTCCTTCAGTAGTTCACAAAGGTTTACAGAATTAACAGACAGTAACAAATAAAGTACGTGCTTCAGATAAAACATGCGTCATGATTCATTAATGATGAATTAACATGAAACCAGTATGTAATTAAGACTTAGTTTGTGGGTAATTAGTACATAAGTAGTAGCATGATGCTATATTTTTTGTGCCCTGAAGTAATGTGTTACTCCATTCCAGCAGGACAGGTACTCACCAGTCCTGCTGGGGCTGAGGTTTCTCCTCCATGGCGGTGAGCAGGGTGGGGGCCAGTTCACATTGCTTCGCCACCTCTAGCCGAGGGTAGCCCATTTTGATGTAGATAATGGTGAAGTTCTGCACAGGGACACAGTGCAGACACACACCATTTCTCATTGTGACACCCCGTCAGCCAGCTACAGGAACCAGGCCGTGGAACGTCCATTCGTCAAATCACAGGGTAACTCGGTCATACAAGGTGCTCAATCCCGAGCATGAATTTAATCAGGGCAAGAATATAATCTAGGAGAGTTTCTTAGCTTAACCATCATTTGACCATTTGTAGAAGGTAGAGTTAACTTCAAAATATTTTTCCATGATACGTTTTTGGAAGAAACAGAACATTTAAGTATAATAACAGGTGTACTTTCATAAGATGCTTATTTACACATATAATGCATTTTTACAACTAATCAACGAAACACTAATCAACGAAATTTATATATAAACAAACTGGTTTCTAGCTGAATTCGCTTTTTTTTTTTTTTACACGCCAAAACACTCCTGATTTTCAATACAATTATAAACGATACATCTAACGATGAATAATATTTAAAACGCCTTTAATCTCTCGCACTACAGTTGAGTAAAGAAATTGTTAGGGAACCATATCAGAACTGCATCAGCACGACTGGCGCCCAAATACAGAAGCATCCATGCTTAACCACGACGGTACAAGCTTAACGACAAAACTGCGAGCCGACTTACAGTCACGAATGAGGCAGCCGATGGGTCTTGGTACTGCACTAACAGGGTCTCGACCGGCAGCTGAATCTTCGGACGGCTCTTTATACGTTTGTTGAGGTGAACCAACAGCTCCATCACCTACGAGAAGGCGAGACAGTGACATCAGCATCGCTACGCAGAAGAAAAGTGTTTAACTGCAGAAAAGTAACAAAGCTTGCTGCAGTCCACTGGGGTGACTTACCTTTTTCCTCACACCCTCTTGCACACTTGACAGCTTGAGCAGAACTGGGGGTAGGAATTTGGATATGATATCCTGCAACTGATCATCTGTTTCTGCGTGACCCAGACGGAGAAAGACCCGCTCCAGCTGATCTGCAAAATGAAGATGCAAAATGAAGATGCACATTCCCCCCCCCCGTTATTAATGTTTCTCAACAATTAACCGTATATCTAACTCTACCTTCCGTTGCGCCACGTCTAACCGCAAAATCAGGATGCAAAAATACACACTGAAAGTAAAACCTCCGACTCCTTAATTATACGCCGCGACAAAAGAGAAAGAGAAAAAGAGAAGAGAAAAGAGAAAAGAGCAACTCAGGTGTCTATTTACCAGCGACGAAGTATATTCGTATTAACAAATCAAACTTTGTGTGGAATCTACAATCTACACTAAAACGCGACTGCATTTACTGCTTCTTCCCACGAAACCAACTATACGATATATTTAAAAACCCGAATCAGAAAAGCGGAGGGTGTTAAATGGATTATTTTGTTTCTTCAGCTGAGATGCACCCCAAAATGTTGCATTTAATAATAACAATGCCATATCTATGGTAGAGGGGTATGGACGAGGCAAGGTACTAAATAAAAACATCATGAGGCAGCCATGCAACGCATGCATATTACTGCTAAGTGATTTTTTTCACAATATAGTGACAAAATAATTATTAATGTTGAAATATCTGATAATAAATAGCATGAAATCAGCCAGCTGGTTCCCCCTCCAGCAAGCGATCCGTGCGGCCAGACTGTTTTCTAGCTACTTGTATTAAATACCCCGCACTTCTGCTAAGCCAAAGCCCACAAATGGTGGAGGTGACACACAGATCTGTAATGACAAGGCGACACGAAACATCCAGCCGCGTATCCCTGCCTGTCTGACGGGTATTAGTGCTACGTCGGTGTGAGTTATAAGTGAGACGCTTTCGTTTTCTGATCGTGACTGTGCATTTGGCCTAAGCTAAGCGGCGTGCTGCTGATCCTCCACACACAAAGTCCTCCATTCCGCCGGCTTTCTTTCTATCCCCCCCTCTGCGCACATTTTACTGACCATGCATGAGTCGAAGGCTTCAACATTCACTGTGTTAAAACACAAATCGTAGCGTTTCTCCCCTCCGAGAGAGAGAGGGAGAGGCAGAGCTGGCCGGTGGTAACTTACTGAGTTCATCCTGAGCAGCCATGTTTGCGGCGAATGAGCCGCACTCGGCGAACGCCCAGCCCTGCCCAGCCCAGCCCTGCGCGGTGCGGAGCCGTGCAAGCCACTCCTGCCGCCGGCAGCCGAGCAAGGCTCACCCCGCCTCCTCCGGGTTAATGTGCTCCTGCCTAAAGGGGCTGAGGGGAAACGGCGATGGCCCTCGATCGCTCGCTACGAGGATGCCCAATAACAACAACAACAACAACAAGAACAATAATAATAATAATAGTTGAGGGTTGCCAGTTCTCACGTATATGATGTGACGCAAGAAATATTACGGCAAATCTGTGTTATTCCATTATAAACTTAAGATTTGCTACATCGATAGGCATGGGGTAGCTTGCAAACCATGCAGACTATTTATTCTATATATTAGGTAATAAAACTGTTACGTACTATAGCTCACCACAGTAGGCAATAATAATAATACTATAATAATAATAATGATAATAATAATAATAATAATAATAATAAACCAAATTTGATTACCATACATATCACGCGTGATTGTAACTGTTAAAGTAAATCGAAGCATGATTTCCATGTTTTTATATGAACATTTGGATTTCTGAGAGAAGGCGGTGATTTTCTGCATGCATGTAATATTGCACGCCCCAACCGAGTACGATGGACACACACTTATAAAATCAATCGGGGGAGGTATTTTATAAATAAAGAGTTACCCTATAAATAGTTAGCGATTTCAGTAACTGAATCAGCGAATCTAAGCACGAAGTTACACATTTAGCATTACGATTCACTGTTGGCCATGAGAGAAGTGATTGTGATGAGCTGGTATATGAAAAACTGGGCCCAATTGTCCACTAATGGCAATTTCTTCGTGTATAGCTCTTGTTCCCAATTGAAACCCAAACTTGACAAAACAAGAAAGAGCCAAAGAGGAACCTAAGTCGTTTGTTTTTAATCACTCTGTTTTTGGTCGATGCGCATAAAAGAGTTTGTGAAATCTTGGCTCTTTTAGTTTGACAGCCAGGTGGGAGCCCGCACGCACGGCTCGGGGCGGCGGGGGGCCCCGCGCATGCGCAGATCCGGCCGGCGGCCGTAGTCCGGAGCCGAGCAGCTGTCACTGATCGGGGACTTTAAATACGCGCAGGGTATTTAAAAGGCTGAAAAACAGCGGCGCGTCCGCAAAACGCCAAATAACGCAGGTAAAATGCATGTTAATGTACATAATATATGTGTGTCGGTGCTATGGGACAGCCGTCCGTCTCGGCTTTGGTGAGCTCGCTATCAAAAAGGGCTGTTTATTACCGCTAGCCGTGATGCTAACGGCTAACAGCCGTGAGGCTCCGGGCTGCCGCGAGACGACCCGCCGCCCTGCGGTCGGACAGCGTACGCGGTGCACTCGTGCCGTCGGGGGTCTGCTGGAGGACCGGCCTTCGCCGCAAAGCCTCCACGCCTGGGTGTCCCGCCTCCGGAGGCCTGCGCCGGCCGTCTTGCCGGGCACCTTCGGCCGCCATCCGAGGCTCGCTGCTGGGGATGAAGGAGGGGGGCCCTGGCCAATCCTGTTCTGTCGTGTCCGTTCCGACGCTGGAGCGGTTAAGGACGGTACCGGTCCGTGTGTCGGGGTGGGCTGGCCGGTGCCGACCCGGTGCCTAAGGCTGTAATGCACGACTGGTGTATGTAGGCGTTAAGGTGTATGGGATCGTTTCTGAGCCAGGCTGCGTAATGGAGGTGATGGTGGTATTATTATTATTATTATTATTATTATTATTTATTAATAATAATCTCTCCACCTGTGCTACATTATCCCTAACAGATGATTCTAATACTGATTTTTAATTGAGTTACTTATTACAATTAAGTTGCTTAAACTAGCTCCCTGATTATTTTTTATTAACCCGCTAGTTACATTAATAAAGTTTATTAGTGCAAACCTAATACACAAATTTGTCACTGGATTTTATCATGTTTTAAACAGGTACTGTTCCACTTAATTTGTATTTAAATAGATTTTCTTTGCGGTAAAAGTAAAATTTCTATACCTCTGGTTTTGCCTGTATCTTAACAATAAAACAAACCGCAGAGTGAATTTTGTTTTGTTTTCATTATTTTGTTTTTTTCCTCAGCCACGTAAGGCTGTAGATTGGGGGGGGGGGCATTAAACCTACTTCCAAAGCTGATGTAGTTGTTAGTTCAATATTGTCACAGGGGGGTGAGGGGCTGCTGACCGTGAATCAGCAGTATCTATCTGAGCATCTACAACCGCAAAGTGAGACATGGGCTTTTAAATACTCACTTCTGTTCTTTCAAAAGTGAGACTGTTGAGTTGTTTACCTCGTATGTTGAGGGCAAATGTCTTGCGTAGCTCAGAAGTACCATCTGAAGTAGGAATGTCACTCATTTGGTTTGACATTCTGGGTACACACATGCACGCAGGCATACATTCCCCTGGAGCACTGAGATTTTCTGAAATGCGAGCGGAGTCCCGCCTCTGTGGTGATTTCCTGCTGAAATGGTTGATTTGCCTACATGGGTTGCTTGCACGTTGCTGCCCCGACTGATTAGCTCTCAGCATGCAGCTGCAAGTTACCCGTGTACCGGCATGGAGAACTTTCATTGACTCATGAAAAAGGGGGAAAAAAAAAAACACACAACCAGTATCATCAGTCAAATGGCATCTTGTACTTTGATGGGAACCCTTTCTCCCTTTCTGGATGCATAGCAAGTGTTTTTTTGTTTTGTTTCTTTTTCTTTTTTCTTCATCCAAGCCATATTCAGCGATGTACTTTAAGTTGTACTCCATAGTTACTTTCATTTGAAAAGCTCATGAAACAGTGTGATATCTATATTTAGACTTTGCTTTTTAGTGAATGTGAGAACCCTTTAAAAAAGGGGCGTCTGCGGACAGTCATTGCTTTCAGCTAATCTGAGTTTGTTGCGCGTACAGATAATGGGTTAGTGAACGGCATTCGTCATCAGACGTGTAGCCTATTTACTAGCAGTACCACTCGGTAGCTTCCGATCATCTGCGGCTGCTTAAGTGCCCTTTAAAATTGCACTTCGTGGTAAACCGAGATCACAAATGCTTTGTGTTTTTTTTTGGTGAATCAACGATCTAGTAAAGCCTAAAATACCCGACGGAAGAAATTAGCATTAGCAGATAATTTGTGTTTCTTTAAAAGATGGTGTCTCTAGCTTGTATTTACTTCATATTGAATTTCCTGTATCCAAAGAGTTAGAGTAGAAGCAGTGATATTTAACTATAGAACTTCCTCCATTGATGTCACCCCGTGGATGTTACAGTTGTTTTAAAACATCTTCATTTACAACTACTTATTTATTGGTAATCTGTTGGTCTCTCTTTACGCCCATGAATACGAATCAGTACAGGTACCCGTGTAAATCTGATTATTTTCTTTCCAGTTAAAATACTGGTACCTGTAAATCTACTTCTGTGAAGTCAGTTCTGCACCTTTATTAATTCTGAAACTGCAGCTTTGCATTGTTATGGAACCACTTCGGGGGTCAAAATTAGATAATTAGATCTAGGTATACATGTATTTTACTAGGTTTGGCCTTCATTAATTCATCTTCACTAATGTCTAGTTTTATTTGACCATTTTTACAGCTTATCGATTAGTTGGGTGTGACATTTATAACCGCTTAAGCCGTTTTAGACTCTTTTGAGACACACTTGCATTGTTTGGGGGGTTACGGTGATGTATCCTAGTCTACATCACAGAAGCACCCAGTTAAACGCCTACGAGTTCTTTACAGAAGACTTGTACAAAAATCCAGCCTTAGGAAGTTGACCTGCTGCAACCGTTTGTTCTCCACTTTCCAGGGCTGCTGTTTAATCTCTGCGTTGCTTTGCTCATTTAACTGGAGGCTGGTTGTGATCTCTTGCCTGTGTAAATACCAGACCCTGATACTGAGACTGTTGAGACTTGCTATTGAGGTACCACTCTGACACATTCCTTCTTTAAACAAACAATAGCCCCCCCCCCACACACACACACACACACACACACACACACACACACACACACAGCGGCAATGCAAACAAGGATTTTAATGTTATGAGAAAATTCATGACAGAAATGACTTTATATAGGTTCTAAGGGAGTTTGTAATGTTATGGCAAAGAAAATTAAGGTGAAGGAAGCTCCAGATATGGTTGTAGAGCCCAGCTTGAGCTTGTTTTAAATCCACGCGTGTAGCCCGATCCAGGGCTCTGGCCGTGACCGCGGTGCACGTGTGTGTCCCGTGCGCGTTCCTGAGGTTCCGAAAGACCCCAGGCCCCATGCTGTGCCCGGTCTCGCTGCCGCATTTCAGCGTAAGCGCGATGCCGCAGGCGCTGAACATTTGGGCCTTTAGTGCCCTCTTGTGGATTTAAAAAATACACACATCTGTAAACTGTTACATGCAAGTAATTTTGTACGTGTAATGGGGGGACCGCATGTTAGGGATTGCGTGCTTGTAATCTCCTGTTTTACGTTGAAATACAATATAGAATTTTAAAGTTATCATTTAGTATTGATGAGTTGTCTGAAACATTTAAAAAATAATTTGGCAGGCTGGGTTTTATGGCCAGTAAACCAGTAGCAGTAAAAAGCACTGAGTTATGGTCTGGCGGTGATTCCTGACAGTCATTTTAATGTTGCCTCACTGGGTCATGAAAATGGGTCGGCATATTTTATTAGCGGTTGGGTAAATATTTTTGATTATTTAATAAAACTGTAGGTATTGTTACGGATTGATTGCTATTTCAGTCCCTTAGGCTGTGTGAGAAGTCTATATTGTCGCTACTGGTTATTGTTATTTATTATGTATATTGAGGATTTGTATGGTGTTAAAAAAATGAATTGGTTAGCAGATTTAACAAGTACTTAGATTTATAATGCTTAATAATAATGGCTTCCTTGGTAGTGTAGCCAAAAATAAACAAACAAATCAATAGCCCAAAAGGAACCATCCTTTTGGGCTATTGATTTGTTTGTTTATTTTTTAGTCATATCTGTACTCTGCCTATGAATCCCTTGTCTCTAGAGGCTCAGTTGTTTTTCCTCGATGCACCTTGCTCTAGTCTTGAATGGTATTAAGTAGAGATGGGAATGAGTACTTGAGTACCCAGAAGTGCACTTCTATAGTCAAAAATGTACTCAGTGGTAAAATTGGATGCCCCTGAAGCCTGCCTCTCTGCTGTTGAACTCTTTGCCTGACTGTAGCCTTGCCGCTGCAGGGCCACACGCGGGCACCATGGCGGGCACGGAGGCGGACCCCCCCGCCAACCCCGCCTGCAAGATCATGACCTTCCGGCCAACGGCAGAGGAGTTCAAGGACTTCAACCAGTACCTGGTACACATGGAGTTGCAGGGGGCACAGCGGGCCGGCCTGGCCAAGGTACTGGCTCCGCCAGAACCGGCTCTCATTCTCAGGGATGTAATGGCAGCCGGTGACGTAACGGGGCCTTTTATGTGAGAAATGGATTTGAAACAGTGACTAAACTATGCCCCTTTGGGCTTTTGTCAGTTTTTCAGTCCAGTCAATTTCCATATCTTTGTGCAATTAGTCATTTATATTCTGGGCTATCATTTAAGCACAACTGTTCAGCAGTGAAAAATACCACTTTAATTTTTCCCCTTTTACTATTTTTTATTTTATTTTTTTAAATCTAATCTCGAGTAGCCAATTAATCCCATTTTATAAGTCTGCTTCCCAGCACGGCGCTCGCGTTCTCAGGGTGTGTGAAGCCCGGCACACGTCTCCCCTCCTGTGTCGGCCATCGCTTAATACAGGCTGTATGCCGCCAGATTCCCCTCACAGCGCAGGGCCCCCTTACAGACAGTAGATGTCACTGTAGTGCAAGAAAGACGTGCAATTCTGTGTTTGTCCACTGGGCTGCTCCTACATGCATCCAGGGTGGCACAGGAGGGAATGTCTACATTTCTACTTGTATTTGAAATTTGTATCTATTTAAATCAGTACAGCAGATGCAATAAAAGAGAATTCAGTATTTGAGAGTTGTGGTTAGAATAGAAGACCTATATACATGCACAAAGACTGGGTTTGAAACCCTTGCTCCATCTTCTAATGCTATTCCTGGTCGGGGTCTTGGGGTTATACTTACTTAAATGAACCCATAAATGATTTTTATTGCCATCTACTGATAATCATGTGTTACTTCAAATGGATAGTAAGCCATGGCGTTGTAACATCGATCAGAGGAGGATGACTCTGTATCTGAAGGTGCCGCTTTCCGGCAGGTGATTCCACCCAAGGGTTGGAAGCCAAGGCGCAGCTACGACGACATCGACGACCTGGTGATCCAGGCGCCCATCCAGCAGATGGTGGCCGGCCAGTCGGGCCTCTTCACGCAGTACAACATCCAGAAGAAGCCCCTGAGCGTGAAGGAGTTCCGCCGCCTCGCTAACAGTGACAAGTGAGCAGCCAGTCCCCCCTCCCCGGCCCTCTGCCTCACCTCCCCGTCCCCTGACGCTCCCCCCTGCTCGGCGGTGCTCTGTCTTGTTCTGACATGCTTGACCGTCTTGAAATGCCGCCTCTCGCCTGGACAGATACTGCACGCCCCGGTACCTCAACTATGAGGATCTGGAGAGAAAGTACTGGAAGAACTTGACCTTCGGCTCTCCCATCTACGGAGCAGACGTCAACGGGAGCCTGTACGATAAGGTGAGGCTGCTGACCAAATGCATAGGAGAGTCGTTTGCATGTGTGTGCTTGTGCGTGGGGGTGGGGGGGCGGCCCTGGCAGACAGCCCTGAGTGATCAGCCTATGAGTTTGAAAAGAAATTTTAGCTTGGGTTTGAGTGTTATCTGCATTCACCATTTCCCAGCGCTGTTCCGCAGAAGGCACAAGTCTTTGGGGGGGTGGGTGTGTCTCAGTCAGTCTGCTGCTGGCGTATTAAAAAAAGAAACCGGATTGGGAGGGGGTGTTCTTGGGGTGTCTCGTGACTTCCTGGTGGTCACAGTAATGCTGCTGGCAGCCAAGCTTGACGCAGGATGGTGGTCAACTGAATTGTCATAGCTACCAACCCTAAATACACAAGCTCTTTCCTCTAGGACGTGGAGGAGTGGAACATCGCGCACCTCAACTCCATCCTGGACGTCATCGAGGAAGACTGCGGCGTCTCCATTCAGGGCGTGAACACGCCCTACCTCTACTTCGGCATGTGGAAGACCAGCTTCTCCTGGCACACGGAGGATATGGACCTCTACAGCATCAACTACCTGCACTTCGGGGAGCCCAAGTCGTGGTGAGTGCGTGAGGAAGTGCCTGGGCCTCCTGCTGTGCTGGTGTTGCTTAGCATCGATGAAGCTATCAGTCTATCAGAGAGCGATGGGGTCTAGTTACCTCCACGCTCAGTTTGACGTTTCCTACTCCAGTCTGATAAAACCCTATGGATGCATGAGATTCTCTTGTGTGCGTGATGGTTATTTGAGTCATTTGTGGTTTAATCTCTGTTGTGAGAGTAGAAATGTACATAATGTACAAGTACTTTTAACGCATTTGACTCTCTTAGCTATGTTACTCACCTTATTGTAAAAGGTGAAGTAACACACATCAAATATTGAGATGACCAAGAAAAGTGGTATTTTTCCTTGTACATGAGATGATACTTAATACATATCCTCAAGGTGTCCTTAGCGTCATTTTCTTGCTTCAAAACAAATGATATTCAATGGGCATGTCCAGGCTTTTGACTGCTACTGTATGCGCTCTTGTGTTTTTGCGCGCGGCCTCAACACTGTTGCATGTTGTACAGTGTGTCTGCAGAAACGCAAAACATTCTTATATTTTGTTGTATTAAGAAGTTGAGTAAACAATTTGCAGTCTTCCTGTTTCTAATCCTCTGTTTCCCATAAGTGCTTTATGTTAAGTGTTCTAGAAGGTGGTAAATTGTCCACTGGGAATGTTACCAAGACGTCTGTTATCCGCATGACGGGAAACCGAAGGCGTCTTTGGTATTTACTTCTGTTGCTGCTTCTGAATGTACATGCAGCTGGTGTTGATTAATATCACAGGAAATACAGCAAACAGCCACTTTCAGTGGTCTTAATGACAGTCGGGGAATACTCGGGATTCTCTCTGACTCGTTTTGGCAAAGAGTGTTGCTGATAGACCAGAGTAGGCTTTGATCTGTGGGCATCAGAAGTTCCACACCAGGTAACTCTGAACGTCACTGCCTTTTAAAAAATTAGCGATGGTATTTATTTGAATTTGCTCCGGCATGGAGATATGTGAACTGTTAGATGGGTGAGTGGAGATGGGATCTTGATTTCAGCTTCAGCTTGGTCTGTTTCTGGATATTGGGTATCGGACGCGGCACTGGCAATAAGACCCCACCCTTCTCGAATTCTGTTTCCCGGTAACGCCCTCCACCTCTGAACGCATCCGCAGATTATCCGCAGGGTTGTGAACATGCAGGGAGCCGAATGGTACCCATGCCGGTCAACAGATGGTCTAATCCCACAGCCAATTAGCTGACTAAACAGTGGACAGAGATAGATCCCGTTAATGAAGCAGCCGCTCTTAAGATCCTGAAGGATTTATGGGTGCCCGATTCCCCTGACAGCCCCTCCCTCAGCACAGACGTGAGCTGAAGGTGAACCAGACTTCCCATTCCCATCCTGTCATGCCAGATCCCTGTGTGGTGCCACCGTGGTCCTGCTGTGGGCCAAGCTGGTGCAATTTGGCACATCCTCTGCGAAGGGCAGTGCCATCTTTAAGAAATGTCTGCTTCTTTTATGTGCGTTTTTATTGTTTGTTTTTGTTTAGCATTGTGGAGGCGTGACTGAATGCCAAGTGATGGACTAGTATCCTGACCAAAGCTGCACCTTGATTTACAAGCAATGCATTCTGGGATACAGTCAGCAGTTGTCGCAGACTCTTTAATAGTGTTTCTCAAACAGTCCTCAGGGACCTTCAGACAGTCCGTGTTTCTGCTCCATCCCAGCTCCCAACACACCTGTACCAGCTATTCAGAGTTTGTAATTGGCTGGGAGCCAGGAGGGAGCGAAACCGCAGGCTGCCTGGGGGTCCCCGAGGACTGGGCCGAGAACCTGCTGCATTAATGAACAGAACGGGCTGAAACGGAAGCAATGAGTCTGGACTCTCGGAGGTTCCTTAATGGAGACTCGTCGCAGCGAAGGCAGCCGGCGCTAATGCCGATTGTCACGTCAAGTAGTGTGCGGAAAAGGGGGAGAAGGAATCGCGTTGACTAATGGTGGAACATTACGCCGTTAAAGTTAAAGATCGTTCCCATTTGCAGGAGCCTGAGGGCATCCTGAAGGAATCCATTTAAAACGCTTCTCCCAGACAAATGTGCGCAAAGACACGCCTGCATTAATGGCATTATAAGTGAATTTTAGCCCTTGTTTAGTAATGGCGCTAAGTCTCAAAAGCAAGGCATTTCTTAATATTGGAATGTACCGAATTGTCTAATGAGTTTTTATTGTCTTTAATGGATAGGAATCACCATTTCTGTGCTAAGAATGATGGCGAGTCCAAATGGAAATGCAGCTTTCAGCAAGTTTCTCAGCCCTGTTGCATTTCTGTGTCACGGGAAGTTCGTAGTTTTTTTTTTTTTTTTTTTTAGAAGTATAATCTAGTTCTTTCCTTGTCCCTGTAATTTGTGACCTTAAATACTCATCCAGTACTCGCAAGGTCTTGGGATGCTTGCTTAATTAAGTCAGTGTTGCAGATTTACTGGTTTCATAATGGTCCATAACAAGCAATGTCTAACATCTGTCTTCCACACAGACATTTTTCTTTCTATTAAATGTCATCATTTTTTTTGACTGACTCATTCAGTTCTGTTCTTGCCATTTTGCTATTAATTGCAATGTAGTCATTGGGTCCCATAGGGATACCAAACACAAATGTTTGATGTTTTATGTGATTGCGAAGGTGTTACGAATTAAAAAGCACCCAGTGAGACTCCTTGTGAACGAACTTTTTAACTCTGAACAGCATTTTTAAAACTATAATTTGGGTTTCAGTTTATTACTATTTGAATGTTTTACTTAAAACTACTGGCTGTTTGTAAACACATAAATAACATAATGATTTTTCTTATAACCAATAAATTTTCCGAATTTTCATTGAATTAAGCAAGCATCCGAAGACTTTCTGTGAGCACTGCATTTAATGTATTTATGGGGTTTTACCGGATTGTTTATTGAATGTTTTTGTCGCAATCACTTGGTTAAAATGGTGGGCATTTCCCCTCCTTGCCTCTAAGTGGCAGCAGACTCCAGCTTCTCCTTCCTTGGAGCGACATCATCCACCTTCAGGTGTCAGAGTCTCAGCGGGTTCAGTGTATTAGTCAGCCAGGAAGGTATTATCATTCCAGATGAGGTTCCCTGTTGTAAGCACAGTTATGTTCTTTTGTCTTGTGGGTTGGGGGCGTGGGGGTCACGTGGCTGAAGGTCTTGTACTGAACAGGCTGGTCTCTCCTCTGTCATCTTTGTCCTTCTCTTTTTTTTTCTTTTTTTTTTTCTTGGTGGGATGGTGTCCAAAGGAGGGAGAATGATCGCCACCACAGTGCGAATAATTAAACCAAACCGCAGGTGCCTGCTAGATTCGGCATCCGTCTTCCTTAAAACGAGAGGAGGAGCAGTGCCTGTGTTATGGCCGTCTATTCCAGGCGTGCCATGCTTTGACGATCGTTCACAGGCAGCTTTAGGGCGCCGTGCGGGGCTTGGGTCGCCCCAGAAGTAACCGCTGTCATTACAGGCAGCGAAAAAATGCTCCCCTGTGTTTGGGAATTGGGGTTAAAAAAAAAAAAGGGAAAAAAACATGCTTATAGCTGATTTTCTTTTTTAATATGGAGTGTGCAGGTTCCAGTGACGTATATTCTGTAGTGGTGCTCTCCCCCATGCCCCCACCCAAACAAAAAGGAAGCTGTCAGTGTTAGCTGACCTGTGAGCCTGGCCTTGGAGTTCTGCTCCATGTCCCTGACTGTCTCTCTGCCTATATGGTCTCCTCTGGTTTTCCTTTGGGGGCCCTCTGTCGGGGCCCCTTCTGGGGGGGGGGGTGGGCGGGGGGGGGGGGGGGCCCGCCCCAGCCGTCCCCAGCCTCATTAGAGCCCGTCAGCCTTGCTGTATCTGCCTCCCCAGACAGTCCGTGGCTGTCTCTTCTCTCGGCAGCCTGTCTTGGCGTGGAGGTGGGGGGTGGGATAGCGGGGGTCGGCTGGTCGGTCGCTGACATTAGCCCCCCCACCCCCACGACCTTACAGCACCCATCAGCTTCCTTGGCCGGTTTCTCTATGCTGTCATTTCCACGGCTTATTTCTCAGAGATGATTCTCATGAAAAGCGGAATCAGATCTCGGCGCCTTGGGAATGTGGTGTTTCCTAGTTTGACCGGATAGGCAGGGTGTAGATGAGAATGTCCCTGGGGGTGTCGATGGGAGTGTCAATGATTGAGGTGGCTTCTGTATAAGATGCCTGGTCAGGAACTGAGATCGAATTCTAGGTGATGGAGGTGGGTGCTTTTAGTTTCGGTTGGTGTTATTAATTTCATTATGCTTCTTAAAGCTGATATTTAATTCATTTATTATTATTGTGCTGTCTATAAACATTATCTATCAGTAGAGGACTTTGGGTGGAGTCTGCACAGTAACACTTTTTCAGCGTTTTTTCTTTTTTGACCACTAGAGGTCTCTCTCGTATTTCGTCTCTCCCCGCTGTAGACAAGTTGAATGTTGAGACATGGTGTGTGTATGTATGTGTGATTTTTATTTTTAAATTTTTTTTATATATATATATATATATACAAAAATCACACATTACTGACTGACGTATGTATAGTGTGTTCATTGGCTGTTGCATGCTGATTAGTATATAGTGATATTGCAATGCGGGCAGTATGTTTAATTAAGAGGTTTTAAAAAAAAAAAGTAAAGCACTGTTTTCTGTTGCCCAAGTGCCAGTGGCCCTGTTTGTGGCCATGTGACCTGCCACAAGCACAGAAATTCACTTTGATTTCCCTGAGCTGTTGGCCCTGCAGTCCACTTGGTGAAAGTGTGCAAAAGGTCACAACTAGTTGTATCAAATGCAATGTTTTCAGTTCTCATTTCCCAGTACAGAGCTTTCACTCTTGATGTTGGAAACCTAATAGCATTTTCTGAAAGCTACATCATGTCAGACTTCCACAAGAAACAAAAATACCTCAGCTCCCGGCTCTCAGACTATATTAAATCTCCAGAAAATTACTGAAAGAAATTAATTTAGCCATCAAAGGATTTTAATTCCTGAAACAATGCAAAAGGCTACTTTTTATCCCTAATCTGCAGGCACTGTTAAAGGTCTGAAGGGGAAGTATTTTGACCTTTGTTAATGGTTTTGGAACTGTATGGAAATTTGATTAGCACGCCCTTTTCTGTTTGCGAGTCCGTAGCCTGTGATTTCAGTGTCAAATGGTTCTGTGATGTGCTTTAGAAACCATACACTGTTCCTCCCTGGGACGAGTGTCACTGAGACTGCGTCCCTCAGAGCTCAATGTGGCACCAGGGGATTCAGTTTCCTCGGTTCGGAACGTGGCGCTCGATTGACGTGGGTTCCTCTCGTCCCCGTTCTGCTCGTTCGCGGGCGCGTCTGCACCGAAGAATAACTCCACTCTAGTGTTACCCGAACTTGTATGTGAAAATGAGGAGTGACAATGACAGTGATTACTGGGACTGGGGGCACCTCTGCCTGAGAGGGGTGGGCTGACGCAAGTGGGAGTCTTTACTTTGACTGATCACTATCATTATTGTGATAAATAACGGGAGAAACCAAGGAAGCAGCGCCCCTCAAACCTCGAGAGGATGCTGGGCTCTCTTCCCCCCCGCCTTCTGTATTTCATAGCTGTCGATGTTAGTCTGTCAGCTTGGGGTCTGCATGGGACACGCAGAAGCAGGCCCTGCAAACAGCCTCCACCGCCGTGTAAATCCCCCCCAAAGAATGCAGGTCTAGGTGAATAATGGGACCCAAAGAAAGTCATGCGTCCTGATGTCTTGGAGAGGCTGGGGCTGAGAGCGCCACCCAGTGGTGATTAGCCCTACTGCCAGCCACTCGGCATACTAGCTATGGTATTGAGTGGTGTGGAATGCTTGTTTACATGAAAGCGAGTGGTGAAGGTCATTCTGGGAAAGCGGACCTAGTAATGTCCAGTTTATGAGCCGTGGCAGCCCTGCGGGGTTGAGCGTGGCCTGTTGTCTTCCGGACGTTTATCGGAAATGTCCTGCATTTGTTGTGATGCTGTCTCTGTGTTCTCCCCCATAGGTACGCCATCCCCCCAGAGCACGGCAAACGGCTGGAGCGATTGGCCATAGGTGAGGATGCCCGCCGCACTCGGAACATGACTCCGTGTCTGTTTCCTACGTGTCCCCATGTGCATCTGTGCTGTGTAGTGTACCCACTTTCCACCATTTGGTGTATGACTGTTGTGGTGGGGCTGTACATGAAGTTCGCTTTGATGGTCTTGTGTGTGTGTGTGTGTGTGTGTGTTTGTGTGGCAAGGGGCTGTTATTGCTGGATTTCATAAATATAGCCCCTGATCGCGGGCTGTCCGACCTGCTCGCCCGCTGATATATGAAACGACTCAAGAAACCGGCGTATTTCCCATAATCCCCTTCTGGCGCTGTAATTATCCCACTCGCTCTTTATGCACCAGCGCCTTTGTCTTGGCCCGTCGCTGCGATCGTGCTCGACCACAGAGCCAGCGAGCGTCGCTTCTAGAAGACGCCATCCGTGCTCCTCATAGCTGTAGCTAAATGCCATGTTCTGCACAAGTCGAATTAGCCATGTTGTCTTTTCACTGTATGCTGCACATTGTGATACTGTTTTGTAATACAGCTGTAAACCAGGGACGATTATGGTGTGTGTGTGTGTGTGTGTGGTTTTTTTTTTTTTTGTTGTTTTTTGTTTTTTTTTTAGGTGAGGGACATAAGAGGGGCCATAATTCATACAGGCAGCCAAACTTATTAGCCAGTAATATGGTTTGCATCATTGAGTGACCAGGGAAGGGGCACTCCAGGGGCGAAACAGATTTCTGCTGGGGCCATTGGCCCCGCCCCCTTGTACATGTCCCAACTGGGGACTGAAAATCAAAATGAAAGCTTTCAGGGAGTTTTGGGATCTGTAGTTTCTTAAACCAGTGCTTCTGAATGGATCAGGTCCGACAGAGCTGAAAGGACGTGATTTTTATTTCATCCGGAATTCAGCATGCTTGTTATTGCCATATATATCCATGCCTGTGGCTGCGTATGGAGTAAATGGCTGCACTGAACAAATAGTGATGTCTGAAGCAGAATTCCGAGTGTGTCGATAAACGCCGCCCCCTCAGGACCTGCAGGAGTGTGCTGGGGGCGGTGGGGGGGGGGGGGCTGTTTCACCATTGGAAATTAGTCAGACAGGTGAGGGCGGGGTGGATGTTGAAGACGTGCCCCATTTGTCACACATTAATGGGGAAATGTGGCGATAGATATATCATAATGGTTGCAGGAAGGATCCTACTGCCTTTCTGCATCCTTTCCCCATTTACATTTTATTTATTGAGCAGACTGCTTTATCCAAAATGACCTGCCTTTTGGAGAAGGGGGGGGGGGGGTCAGCAATGAGCGATAGGGACCTCGCTCAAGGGCCCGACGGTGAAATCAGTCTGCCAACCCTAGGATTTGAACCAATGACCTACTGATCAGAAGTAGAGCAGCCTAACTCACTGAGCTGCATTACGGCCCTATTTTTAATGTTACACCCATAAAATGGAATCTCTGCCACCACAGTCCTCCTGTTTAAAAACCTAACCTAAAACGGCTAATCCTGGGTGCTCCCCCCCCCAGAATGCAGAACCCCTCCTTCAATTTGAATTTTTTAATTGGTTTTCTTTCCGTCGAGCTTGGCTGTCTTTCTGCTGTCGCGGTGCTGAAGCCAAGACCGGATTCTCTTTTCCAAAACACACACAGACGCCGCGTTTTAATGGATGCTCCTTTGCGGAAGGCTTAAGCTTTTCGACGGGGAACACTGGTATTGGCGTGGCTGTTTTCTTATTTAGGTTGGGGTAGAATCTTTCAAATTTTGTTACCCCGTACTGAATTAGCATCACAAAGTTGGATGGGTGGGTGGATGGATTTTTACAAATTTTATTTTAATGAGTTTAACAAGCCCTGATTGGCACTAATTAAGAGCGACGTGCTTGTCATGTGATTTGCATGATGCACGTATTGGAATAAACCAGTATACCGACTCGGGGGTGGCATTGATCAATATGTGTATGAAACTATTGGAGAAATGGCGAAGTGTAGCGGTGGGGGTGGTACGTGCCTCAGCGGGCCAAGTCTCTGTACATGTGATCAGAAGGTCATTGGCCTCACGTCCGTGGGCCCTTGAGTAAGACCCTTAGCCCCACCCCAGGTGCAGCAATGTGGCTGCCCCTTCTCTCTGACTCCTGCCCCCTCCACACTCGCCTATATGGAGGCCAAGATGGGGCAGAGTGAGAAATGGAATTTCCACAGGGGTATGTAAAGTATCTCTATTGTATAAAAAAATATATATATTTTTATATGGCATCTGAAACACCTAAACATGGTGACAAATGGCCTGTGATTATGATTCAGAGTGTAGGCCTATTGCCCGCTTGTTCCTAACCCTTGAAAATCTTGCCCCACGTATCTGAAGTGTTGAAGCTGACTAACTCAAATGTGCAATACTGATCTATCCTGTGAAGCTTCACAATGACTATAGTGGATATAGTTTTGGGATTGCCAGTATTCTGATCGTTTCACCGGTACAGGCATTCCTCGGCCGGCACATATGGCATGCGGGTTGCGGAGGAGTGTATTGTTCCTCCGAACATCGCTGTCAGTCGTGATTTTTTATTTATTTATTTATTTATTTATTTAAACCATTTGATTCAATCTAAGCTAATTTATGGCTCAGCAGGACCTGGGGATACCTAGAACATTACCTAGAACGTGGGTATTAAAACGGAGATGGGACGATGACACTAGTTGTGTTTTGTAATGAGACTGTCAGATCAGTCTCCAATAATAAACGTCTCGCTCTCGGGAGCAGCAGGTCAGGTTCGGCGTTTATGAAGCCCACCTTCCTTCCTGGGGAGTCCTGCAGCCCCCTTCTGGGGGCTTTCCCAGCTAATAAATGTGATTGCCATCCTTTCTGCTTCCTTCCAAGGTTTCTTCCCTAATAGCTTCAAGGGCTGCGAGGCCTTCCTCCGTCACAAGATGACCCTGATCTCTCCATCCATCTTGAAGAAGTATAGCATCCCCTTCGACAAGGTATCTAAGAGCCCACACTCTCCATCTGCCTGCATGCTGTGGGAGACTTTGATTTTGGGGACATAATCACGACTGCTTGTGCAAGATCCTCCTCTACATCTGTGCACCAGACTACCCTCTCGACCGATTTTAATTACATTTATTAATATCATGAAGTCCTTTTAAATAATGTAAACCACGAAGCTAAACTGAGGTAAAATATATTTCTCATTAGAATCCTCCATAAAGAACTATTAATACCATTAGACTGTGTAAAGTCTAATTAAATTCTTTTGTGCTTTAGAAATAATTGTGTTCATTACAGAAAACATTCTGCAGAAAGACGAGTATTGTTGTTTTTTTTTTTTCCTCCATTCTTTTATTCTTTTTTTTTTTTTTTTTTTTTTGTCCAGGCAATGCAGAGCTAACTCTAGCACCCAGCGTGGAATAGAGAGTAGTGTACGTGTGTGGATTAGGTTTGTTACATTGTGGGGACCATTTTTCAGGTCCCCACAAACATCTGTGAATGCAATCAAAAAACTAAAAAAAAAAAAGTCATGTTTATGGATAAGGTTAGGGCTGGGTAGGGGTTAAACTCATCATGTTGTAATAGGTTTTCCCCATAGAAGTGAATGGAGAGTCCCCACAAAGATATAATTACAAACGTTTGTGTGTGCATGAGAGGGGGGGAGAGAGGCTGTGTGTGTCTGTCTGAGACAGGGCAGTACAGCGCCCCCTGTGTCTGCCCTGTACCGCAGATTTCCCGGACCTCAGGGTTTTGCTCACTCGCTCTCGCCCGCCATGTCGCCTCTGCCAAGCACACCTGCCAGCCACAGCTGTGGGTTCAGTCGGACCGCACCCGGCTGCCTGGCTGGCAGCAAATTAGACACGGCACTGCCTCTCCCGGTTAATGAATGTTAGGAGTCATTGATCAAAGTCAGAATCGCGTTCGAGCCCAAAATTAGCCAATTAAATCATTCTTTTTTTCCTCTCCTCCCCCCCTCCAAGGTGCGTCTCTATTTGGCTGGCCGAAATAATCTCTCTATTTAATTTACGGGGTATCCGTGAGCCAGCCCTGAGGTGGGGGAGCCGGCTTTCTGTCACAGTTGAAGTAAACGGCCTCCTCTTCAGTTGTGCGGTAAAGGCTAAAGAGCTGTTAGTGTCTCAACCTGGCAAGATTGAGCATGCTTATGGTAAACCCACCAATCAGGGTGAAGAATGTGGGTGGGGCTTGAGGCCCTTCAGTCTTTGTGCCAATTGGGTGGCTGTGCCGGTCTCCCCCGCCCCCAAGAGCCCCTTATCACTGCAAGCCCAAACGACCAAGTGAAGAATCGCGGAGTGTGGCAGGGGCATTATCGCCCCTCCCCCAACTGGACCCCGTCTGCAGGACTTCTCCATGCCAGGCTGGCGATGCAGGCATGGCTCTGCGGCTAACAGGCGCTCTCCTGCAGGACCACAGCCTAAACAATGTTTATTTTTTATGCATTTGTCATGTAGTAGCGGTGGGAGACTGGGGCGTCCTCAGCTTGCCTGAGCATAATTACAAATTTTTGGTTCGTTTTAAAGTCGCTCCTGCAGCTGAGAGCATGCTGTTCAGTTTGTAGCAGAGACTGTTTTGTGCCTCTAGGGGGCGCTGTTGAGTAAGTCACCACTTACCTGTCTGCCGCTTTATGTATGATTTTATGCTCTTATCTGATCTCATGGCTGCACGCTTTGCTGGACATTATCAACGTCTTAATACATAAATGTCGACACCGGGGGCCGCATGTCTGTCGTTACAGATGTTCCTTCCTGTTCCGTGGATTTGGAACTCTCACTGTCTTGGAAAGGTGCCGTCATGGCGCTTTTGTCCCAGGCGCTGGTTGAGCTCATGTCAGGTCCAACCAGCTTGTTACTTTAGTCTGTCTTTGTGCACCTAGAACCTCTCAGCTGCTTGGGGAGGCGGCGGAAAGCTTTTGGTTTGGTGGAGCCCTGTGGAGGGTTTTTTTTCAGGTTTTTAACTGAAGCGATCGAAGTTTGCTCAGTCATTTCTAAATGCACCTGAAAGTTTTACTGGGGCAGTCCAGGATAAGTGCCTTATTTAGGGCCAGAACATAGAGCTTAGTCACCCCGTTGCCCTTCTCCCAGCATGCTGTGAGTAAGGAGCCGCTCAGCGTGCTGAGCTAACAGCCATCCGGACAGGGTCCACGTCCCCCCCCCCCCCC
>JAOYFF010000051.1:2851838-2867838 GCA_025773925.1 Cryptomyrus ogoouensis
AGCTGGGAGGGAGGAAAAATATGGACTGGTCACAAGATACCAGGTTGGGAAACACTGTTGTGTGATCTTTATTAGGTGCTGTCATAAGTTGATGTCGACTCCTGGCAACCATATGGATCACGTTCCTCCAGAGCATCCTCTCTGGATCTTTAGGCTTGCAAACAGCATATACGTTTTCACTGCTGATGTAAATATGTCCATTTCAGATCTATATGTTATTCGTTCTCAAATTTCAAACTGGAGGAATTGTGCTGCAATACTCAGAGAACACAACCACCTTTTTTTTTTTTTTGATGTAGAATATGTATTGCATTATATCTGATTCTAAACGACGCCCCCTGCCTGCTTCCTCAGCACCTGCAGCCCCTGAGTTTGTTCTTGCTGTTGCTCTCGGGCCCACTAACACTGGCCTTGGCCTCTGGCGGAATTCTGCCCCGTGGTCCGATTTTCGTTGACCTTTTTGACGCACTTCTTCCAGATGCGCCGGTTGAAGCCGCCTGGCAGGTTGGCCTGGCTCCTCCCTAGGGGGCGCCCTTTGCTGCTCTTCCCTAGTTTGGTTCCTCCATCTGGGCCTCCCATCACGTTGGGGGCGCCAATGGTGCCCCAGGGATCTCTGTAAAGCCCCATGCCTCTCAGCCAATCGCAGGCCTTTTGTCCAAATCCTCTCCTGCTCTTACTTCAGGGCACTCTGTCTGAAAGCCTCTCCATCTTCTGTTGCCCTTGAAATGCTTTTCCTCTCCCGAGCTGGTGTCTCTTGCTTGAACACAGTCGTTTCCTCATCCTTTTTTATCCCTGTCGTCATTTTCTGCCACCGTCTGACCCCAGTCCTTTTGCTCCTCACACCAACTCTGAATTTAAGGATGAGTTTCACTATAACTATAATTTTCTTCTCCATCTGTGTTGGATTCTCTCTCAACACAAAATTCAAATGATGCTGACTGAAGATAATGCCTGCTAATTGGTCAGTGGCATGGTAACCATAGCAACCAGATAACATTCTGTTCCAAACGTCCATAAATGTATCGGAGTCAGAATCACACACATGGCCAAGTATATTCCATGTATTTGAGGAATTTGTCGTGCTTGAGGTGCTTCTGTATAACATATAACATGCAATATGATTTTATAAGGATGTACCCAAAATTTTGTATACTTTTTACACTAAGCTGTCTAGCTATAGTCAGAAGTACATTAGGGTGAAACAAATAAAATATGCAAACGACTGATTCTGAGAAGAGTTGTAGGATCACATCCTTTTGTTTTTAACTTCAGACTGCTGTCGGCCATCCTAATAAATTTTAGCATAACTATGTCCTGGAGAAGTTTGTTGATGTGAGACTTTCCAGCAAAAGTATAATCGTGTGACTACAGACTTTCCAGCAAATGAGTTATCCCATCAGTACCGGACTGTTTTAAGTAAGCTTGGAAAGTTTATAAAACATGCCAGGCATATTCCCTGTTGTTTTACCAACCTACTATGTGGTAACTGAAATATGCCCGTTTTTTGACTGTTCTGAAAGTAGCTGCCCTCAACACGCACTGAGTTACCATGCATCTCTGTTTATAATGCTTATAGAGGGACATGTGTGTGTGTGAAGGCCTGTGCCGTTCTAGTAAAGCCCGTCATTGCTCTGGCATTGCAGGAATCTCTAGGTGTCTGGAGAATAGCCAGGTCTCCTGGTCTCATTACTGCCAGCATGTGCCAGAGGTGGAAAGTTCAGGTCCAGGAAGTAAAAATTAAAGTAAAGTAAAGATTTTGTTCCAATCCATCAGGTGAGTACTCTGTGAATGTGACTCTTGATACTGAATTGGTTGGTTAAAACAAAATCTTGGTCTGGATTTTGTACTTTCTGAACTGGAACTTTCCACTTCTGCTAGCCATACAGTAATGTTGATCTATACAGCTCATCCAGCCAAGGCTGGTAATAACCGTATAATAATCACTAATTGTTTGGGCCGCACATGCAATTATGAATATTCCCAGCTTCCGCTTATGGCTCCGCACATGTCTGTGACTGTCAGAGGAACAGTTCGCACTATCCAGTGTGACTCGACACCCACGTTACCACTTGTAATCATTCATATGTTCACTCTTGTAATTAATTAGCTCAACATCCGGTTCCCGAGATGCGCTGAATAATCTGGAGAAAGTTGGCAAACTTTGGAGACTGAGACCGATATGTACTACATGGCTAAATAGTTTCGTACAGGGGGGTGTTAATCTGTCAAGTAAAGACCGCATGCTTCACTTTAAGGTAATCAGGATGAGATGCAGCTGTCACCCCCCCCCCCATAAGTCCTTTTCACGATATCATATGCGTTATAAATCAGGAGGTGGCAACACTGTTATTAAAACACTTTGAATTGTTAGCTTTATTGCTGCTAGGGGATAATATTGTGCAGTTTTAGAATGGCGGAGCAGGGGGACGTATCAGCATGATGGAATTGGACGGCGGTCACACCACCCCCCCACCCCCAAAGGTGGCACACAGTCGGTGTGACGTTAATACCAGCCAGGTCGATCCCGTTTATCCGCTAAGCATTTTAGCAGAGGGCAGCTTCTGATTTGGCGGGGTGAGGGCGGGTCTCCACTTTGCCGTGCCCCCCCTTTCTGTCACTATGGCAACCGGCTGTGGTTTCTGAAAGGGAATAGTGACTCGTGTTTTGGGGTCGTTTATGGAGTGACTGTTAGTTGTAGCGTGGGCGCCGTGCTCACTACGTGGTAGCGGTGCGTGATCAGAGAGGGGGTGTGTCCGCATCTGGTGACGTGACACGCCCCCGCCCCACCCCACCCGGTCAAGTCCGTTTTCCGGGGGTGTGGGGTTTTCCAGGTGGCTGCGGCCGGCCCGCCGCAGCGCGAGCGGTGATGACATTCGAGCGGCCTGCCGACTTCATCTGGCGCCGAGGGGCCGGCCATATGGTCCACGAGCCCGGCGGTTCCGTGCCAGTGCGACTCCACAGGGGGAGGTGCCAGAGAGATGTGGGTTCAGTGGCCTCGCTTGTCATGTGACCTGCTGCTACAGTGAGGCTGCCATGTTCATATGGAGCCGTCTTGTACCAATACAGTAGTTGTTTTTTTTTTCTTTCCCTAACGTGATTATCAGTTATGATTGTTAAACCTTTTACTTTATTCAAATAATTCTCTGGCTGTTTGTGATTTGCTCTAGTGAGGAATCAAAGACCACTGCTGTATGTCTTTAGTATTAAAAACACATATACTGTTTAAGGATACAGATATGCAAATATCATGTTTTAATTGTTTTTTTTTTCCCCCAATCTGAGTTTGAGTAAGTACACTCAGCACTGAGCCTCATCTCCAGTGGTGAGGGTTAAGCAGGTGTTAATTCTGTCTTTAGTGCTTGTATCTATAGAGGCCCCGCAATCCTGGGATCACACTTGTTTATTCCTGCCATGTGCATTCAGGTTGTGCTCGATTCACCCTCAGTTTTGTGGGTTTTTTTTCGTGAAATTTTCTTTTACATTTTATTTAGCAGATGTTTCTTGAAAGCGGGGTTGGATTGTCCCTGATTCAGTGATGGGTACTGGGCCTAAATGGTAAAATCGCTCTGCTGACCGTAGGATTTGAACTGACAACCATCTGATCACATTCCTAACCTGCAGCCACAAACCACCCCTAACGCATCTGATTTTGCTTATCTAGGATCTGGAAAAGGCATCGATCTTTTACATGCCTGTTGTGGTGACAAGCCCAGTTGTTGAAAGTGCATCCCTCTAAGCGGCTGAATCTGATCTCAGGACAGCTCACCGACGTAACAGAGCTCCAGCGGTGACCAGTCAGCACGTTTCTCTGACCTGCCGGCCCAGCGTGACCCTCCATCCTCCCTCACAGACGGCCGGGCGTCAGCCTTCCTGTCACGGCCTCTTAGAGAGCGCCCCCTAGCTGTCATGGGTTATGAGCCTGTGCAGGGCTGTGCTTCCCAAGGTCACACCAAAAGTGCTGAATAAATGTTTGTAATTGAGTGTGGAATCCTCTGTGAGATGATGTGATTGGATATTTTAGTATTATTTTTTTAGATGGCTTTGGCAGGATCCTTTAACCCAAAGTGACTTGCTTTATTTACACCTCCACAATATCAGCAGTAAAGCAGGGCCATGCCGCCAACTTGGGACTTGAGCCGACAACCTATTGGTTATGAATGCTGGATACTCATTACAAGAGCACTTCCAACTGACCTATATTTGGTTTTCTTCTGTTGAGTTTCTTTCCTCTCTGACTGCGCGTCGAGATGATAGCAGTTGAAGTGGATCCACTTCAGCATGGTGATGTAGGTTAATGGCGGCCTCCGTCCTCCGGCCAAATCATGAGGCACCAGCTCCATGTTCAGCTCGCTGTTATGTGAAGAAGGTGCCCACGCTGCCCTTTGGCACCGCCAGCAGATAATCGGTCCCTGTGAATTACAACCACATATTGCCGCCCATCCTGCACTCGAATTATACCCGAGCTCGGCCAGAGTCAGGCCTTATAAAAATCCGCGCTGGCCTCCACCAGTCGCAGGGCTGACAGATGTAGTAATTAGGCCCCCCTAAATCTCTCCAGAGAGGACAGTCCGAGGTGCAGGGCGGACATGACGGGGAAATGTGCCGGGACGACTGCCGGAGCCGTTGGCGCTCTTTACGGCAGCGGAATCGCCGCTCGGATCGCACCTGGGACTGCCTAATGAACCTCCCTCTGTGCGAGGGGTGGGCAGGGAGGGAGGAGGGGTGGGAGGGCCGGAGGGCCGCCCCCTCGTGGGGGCACTTGCGCTTAAAGCCCAAGGTGACGCTTTGGCCGATCTTTAACATTCCATTCTGTTCTCTAGACATCGAGCCAAAACCTTTCTCATGCAAAGCAAGCTATAAAACAGGATGTATGTCAGCTTCAGATTCCACACACCAGCCGACGTGACGGCTTGTCTGCGATTGACGAGGCGACTGTCTTTCCCTAACAATATTTGTGTGCGTGTATGAGTCTGAGTATATGTGTGTGCGTGTGTGTATAGATGTGGACAAATTTGTTGGTAACCTTCCACGAAAAACAAAAAAACACACAACTATCTCTGAAATAACTTGAAACTGCCAAAAGTTTAATGGCATTCTTTATTGTTTATTCCATATTTAACACTTGAACATGACTATAATGCAAGATTAAATAGTCTCTTTAGGGGCACCAACAAATCTGGCTATAGCATATCCATTAGCATATTTTTGTAAAATGAACAATAAATCATTTCTTTTCACAATTTTATTGGTTTGCTCTATCACATACTAAATTAAGCTCTGTTTCAATGAGCTGTAAGGGTACCAACTACTTTGTCCACTGTGGTGTGTGTGTGTGTGTGTATGTATATGTATGTATGTGCTACGACAGGAAATGGCTGCGTGTATTACAGCGAATGTGTACTTGCGTACCAGTTATGTGCATGTCCCTGTGTATGTGTATCTATGTGTGTGTGTGTATTTTTTAAGTGTTGTCTTAGTAAACACTGCACGTATGATAGACACACTATTATGGGAACAGTCAAGAGATCCTGACGTGGCTATCCCCGAACTGCTGAAGAAAATTAAAGTCCGCCTCAGAGGGCTAATGGTGCACAAACATACTCATTTTTCAAGAGACAGACATCCCAGTTATCATAAAATTGATTAAAAAAAAATTGTGATGCCTCCCAGTTCACCAGTAACCAGGAACCGAACAGACATTTTAATGACAGGAAGTGGTTCAGTAAAGCTTTAGTGCATGTTTTTAGTTGTTTTAAAACTGAATTAGTTTACTGTCAATTCATTTATCACATACCGTTAAGCAAAGCGATGTGCATTTATTTTGAGGAGACAGGGTCAGACAGTCTCTGGAGTGGCTGAGGGTTGACAGTGAAATCTCTCTGCTGACCCTGGGATTTGAACTGGTGACCTCCTGAGCACCACCTCAGTGTCCTAACCTGCTGAGTCATGCCATCCCTTTGTTTATAGAAGTATTTCCTTAAAAATCCACCAAGTTCTGTCACACACTTTTCTTTTGTGGGACACTAACAAGTTATAACCATAAGTAATGGCCTATTGTCACGTCTTGCTTACTGCTGACTTGATGTGGATGAATTCCTGGATTCCTACAAAAACTGGGATTTATTAAAATACCTTTTTGGGGGTAGTATGGTGGTTTGTACCTCCCGGGTTGTGGGTTTGATTCTCACCCTCACTCTTTGTGCAGTATTCCTATTCTGCCTGTAGAATTTGTTTTGGAGGGCAAGTTGTATTTAGGGTATATATGTGTGCATTTTTAAGGTTATGCACATTTATTGCAAAAGCATATTAACATGGTCATTATCATTTCCATAGCCAGGGGGCAATGTTGTCCTTTTTTTTTTGCATCTGCACTTATCAGCGGTAACTGATTACTTAATAATGGAATAAGGCATTAATTTCATACGGTTCAGCTGCATGCGTCCATGTTGAGGACGGGCCAATGAGATGGAGGTGGCTCAGCGGTGCACGCTAGCACCATCTTAGGCCCGAACCTGGCATGTGGCCCTTTCGGACGCCAGCTGTAGTCCCATTGACAGGGAACCCAGGATGGCTTCTCTCGTGAGACTGAAAGCAGGACCTGCAACCGGGCCTGATTTGTTCTGTGCTGTGAGACCTGCAGCGACTTCCATCAGCAGTTCAGCTTGTAGAAGTGTGCTTCAGGACGCTATGCCCATTATCAGAAGGTTGTCAGTTCAAATCCCGTGGCCTTTAGAATGATGCCACTGTTGGGCTCTTGACCCAGGCCTTGAACCCCGATCACTCTAGGGCTGCTGGTAAGTGTTGTTCCAAAGACATCTTTGCAAGGCTAGGTGAGTTTTGCTGTCTATTCTGTGAATGGTATAATCAGAGGTGATTGCTTCCTCCTCTTTCACCTTTCGAGTTATCATCTGGGGAGCTGGAAATCGCTCTGAAAGACGCCATAGGTCAGTTGGGTGGGCCCTGCTTTAGTGAATGGGAGCGAAGCTGAAGTACCTGCTGAATCGTGCCTTTCACCGAGGCTCCATCGCGCGGCATTAGGAGCGAGGTGTTTGGTGTAGCCGAGGGGCGTGGCCGATGACGGCCCCGCCCCCTCATGATGGGGACTGCTCGTGGCGCCGGCAGCTTCGATGCACTGTCTGCTGACGGCCTGAAGGTGGTAGGGGAGGGGCTTCGTCAGGGGAGGGGCTTCGTCAGGGGAGGGGGCAGTAGCAGAAAGCAGATGCCCCTTAATGGAGAGCACATGATCCGGTTCCCGAGGGCCTCACGTGCTGGATAAGATCATGGCCTTGCCGATGCATGTTCCCGCAGGCAGACCTTTAAAGTGTACTGGCTGTCTGTGTGTTTTCCACCCTCCCACACACACAGTCATGAATGTAAAATTACAGGTCTTTATCATCCCATATTATGGGGCAATGTATGTGGCTCAGTAGGTTAATGCACCATGTCTGTTGTTGGTTCGAATCCCGTTGCTGGTTCAAATCCCATGGTTGGCACCCTCGGCCTCCTGAGCAAGGCCCTTAAGCCCCAAATCTGTGCGTCACTTTGGTTAAAAGCATCTGTTGAATAAATAAAATGTAAACGTTAGGTCTCGTGTGCCATGTACCACGCGGTCTGCTGTCCCTGCCAGCTCTCAGTGAGAGCTCAACCACGCCCATCGCAGCCTGTCGCCAAGGTGACCATGAGAGGGAGGCTTCTGTTGCTATGTCATCAAGGCATCCATGGCTCCAGACTCCGACAGCCCCGCCCCTTTGAGGTTTAGGATGCATTGTCTCGCTGTACACGGACAAAGGATCACCGAATACTTTCTGACACTCTATAGATCACCAGAGGCACCAGCTGAAATACACTGTACATACGCAATATTTCAGGGCCTTGCTGAACAGTCCGGTGTGTCATCTAGACATATTTTTCCTTCATCTCCACTTTAAGGCCTTTTGTAAAGAATATATAACAAGAATAAAGGTGCATTATCATTTAGTCTGCCCCGCACTGATTTATTACGGCCGGAGTGTTGCTGAGTGATGTGGATGATTAAGCGTTTAAGGGCGCTTCTCAGGAGTCCGTGATGGACTGTCATTTTTCACGGGCAGTAAACTGTGACCGATGCAGTCCAGTGCGCAGGAACAGACTTCTGATTCAGGGGGGAGTTACTCCCCCCGCAGGTGCGAGGCTGTGACGGATCTCGGCATAAGACAGCACCGGCTTTGAAACCCCTCCGATCCGGCTGTTTCAGGCCTCAGACATGACGTCCCGGTGACCCACGACCTCTGCGGTTTAGCCGCGTGCCCCCTGCAGGCCGCCCAATGAATTGCAGAGTTCTGCTCTATATTACTTGCAGCTGTATACACATAATTGACATGACTTAATTTTCATTTTCCTTCTTCGCTCTTCATTCGCTTACCTCATTCCCAGAGGTGTCATATTTTGTAAACCACCTGTACAAAGGCCAGGCATTTCCCCCCCCCCCCCGCTCACCCCAAAAAACCAAAAGTACACAATTTGATTTAAAAAATGACCCCCCCCCCCCCAAAAAAAAAAAAGTTTTATCCCCCTCTTTTCATAAATCTCTGGTGATCCACCGAGCTCAGCCTATAAACATAGAGTACTTCATACATATTCATACAGTAATTGTTACAGTGTATATATGTACCATATGATACATTGTTAAAAATCGTAGCAGTCACAAGCATAAATGTCTCATGCAGATCCTGGAGGCATGGATGCTGCCCTCGGCCAGCATTAGTAGGAAGTATTGGGCAGCGTATCACTAGCGTGGGAAAGGATCAAAATTCAAACCAAATGTTCCCCGCGATGTAATAAAAAGCCATTATTTTGAAGTTCTGGGGACCATATTTCAGGTCCCCACAAAGATCTGTGAATGCAATCAAAAAACTAAAAATGACTTGAATTTTGCTTGGTTGCTTATGGTTAAGCTTAGGGCTGGGTAGGGGTTAAGGTCATCATGCTGGGATTAATGTTTTCCCCCATAGAAATAAATAGAGAGTCTCCACAAAGATGTAATTACAAACCCATGTGTGTGTGTGTGTGTGCGTGTGTGTGTGTCGCAGTGGCAGAGACAATGGAGATGTGATGTGAAGCACGTCCACCAGACGGGGTGGGTCCATTGCCTGCATCCATTATCCCCTCCAGGCATTAATAAGTAATTTGTCATGCTGCCATCTTTAACGTGCCGTTAACGTAAGTAACATCCATGCACTGGCCCACAGCCGCAGTGATGTCACAAGGGCTGCAGGGGCGCTACGATTCACGCTGGTTGGTTTTGGACAGCAAATAAAAGGCCGCGCCTCCCTTTCAGAGTGACATCGCTACACGAGGACTTGTGTGTTTGCATTAAGCATCTATTAGATCGCATTAAGTTATAGATAGGTAGTTCTTCATCACTGCATTCTTAATGATGTTCCAAAAATTAACCGGGCATGCTGTTCCAAAAGAATGTCAGACTTCGGGGGGAAGGGGGGGCTCCTTTCAGAAATCGTATCGAATGAGATGGTGCTCTTGGGTGTTTTCTGAGAGCAGAAGGAAAAATGATTGGTTCAGAGAGATGACCAATCACATTATGGAGAAGGTGGGTCCAAGCAACTAAAGGAGGCGGGACTAAGATGTCTGATTGCTTGGTTCCGCCACTCTGAACGGCAATAATTATTTGTTCTGCCCTCAGAACATTTTTGTGTGAGTAAAACTGCCCTGGTTGGGTGCTCCTGGGAAGGCTCCTCGTAAAAATGACGACAGGGTGACCTTCAGGCTCTGCCGTCTGTGACTCCTTATTCTACTGGGCAGTGGCCTTTCTCTTCTTCTTCTTTGATGAATCACCGGCAGGTTGACACGCCGGTCCGCTCCGCCTAGCCCCCGCTGTCCCCACGCGGACTCGCCCTCCCCTTAAGGCTCCCCACATCGCGTCGTCGATCTCCTGGGCCTTTCCCATCTGTCTCCACGGCTGAGCCAATGGGCGAGGGGCAGAATCAGCGAGGGCCGTGTGTTAATGACCGTTTCGGTTAATGATGACTATTGATCTTCTGTCCCCTTCTAATTTTCCTCAAGGGGCCCCTTTGCGCCCCCCCCCCAAACCAGGCATTATGGGGCTATTTGACTCTTTCACCTTATTGACCACTTGGGATTTCGCCGGTACTTTTCAACTCTTTTTAGAGCTCTCAGTAACTTTCCAGTCCGTGCGTAAAAACTTTCACTAGTGAAAGCATTACTGGGCGTCCTGATGATCAGGTTTTGAACGCGATTGCTCCTGTATTGTATCGTTGTATCGTGTGCCACTCAAGTTTAATTATTTTTCCCCCCCCTGGCCTAACCCACCTGTTTTGCGGGTATGTCCACCTTTGTGCTGTCCATAAGTAGCCCAGTGTAGTGAGCCCTGTACTTCTCCATCTCTGAATCATTTCATCGTTTCATCTCTGACAGAGATGTTCAGAGTTCCCCTTGAGTCTCGCACCTTTGCTGTTCCTCTTCCCTTCTGCCATGTCGCCTGAAGTCCGGACACGTCCTCGTGTCACAGGAGTCCTCGACAGTCTGGCCCTCCGAGTGTCCCGCTCGTCCGTGAGATGCTGTCAGGGGTAGCCGCCTGTTTTAGGCAGTAAGGCGCCGCTGGTCTGGAGGCGGCTTGCAGACGCCGGCCTGTTCCTACTGCCTTGGTGTGATTAGGAGAGTCTCGTCTGGGACATTGGGTGGGTCCCGATCGGCTGGGTCATCCAGCTCTGCATCAGCTCTTGCAGGTGGACCTACCAGCACCAGCAGGCAGCCGGCTGTCAGCAGTCCTATGGCCAGTGCTGTCATTAGGCTGTCTGGAGGCACTCGGCCAATGAAAATCACTCTTAATGCTGGGTCTGTCTTTCTTAATTTGAATACAGTCAGCAAATTCTGAGCATGGGAAAGACAGAAAAAGAATTGGGGTTCAGTTTGGCACCACTATGATAAGGGACTGATTGAATTAACAGTGACTAGAGAAAGTGATTGAATTAGCATTTGCTCTCATGAGAAGTCTCCGTCCTGTCCTGGCCCATCCCTGCTCTCAGGATCCCCACATTCCAGGTGACCTTGTTTCCCAACTCGGTCCTCGGGGACCGCCAGTTGGTCCTCGTTTTTGCTCCCTCTCAGCTTCCTGCTAGACAGTCAACCTTTTTGCTAGTGATGCATTGAACTGTGTTTCCCAACTGGGAACCAGTGAGCCTACTGAGAGCTGGGAGGGAGTGAAAATGTGGACCGTCTCAGGGTCCCCGAGGACCGGTTTGCAAAATACCATTTTAGGATATAAAGGTAGGTAAAGAACTATCCTTATTTTGCATTTCAGCTGCCTTTGAACACCGGGTGTATGTCAGCACTGTATGACATTATATTATTTTGCTGTTCGATAAACCATTGTTTTGTTGAAATGACTCTGCAAATGGATTCCTTACAGTACTTCCCAATTTTTGGTCTCTGAGTAACTTATTTTGTTTGGTTTTTCTTCATATTTTGCAGCCCGATTGTTTACATACTTGCAAATACAACCCCCCTCCCTTCTCCAGGAGAGTGAGCGTGATGCTCGATGCTTAGTGAATGTAATCTCTACTGCCCCCTACAGTGCACCTGCAGTAAGGACATGGTGAAAATCTCCATGGACCCATTCGTCCGGCGCTTCCAGCCAGACCGCTATCAGGTGTGGAAGCAAGGCAAGGATGTGTGTACCATTGATCACACCCGATCCACGCCCAGCTCCACGCCCGAGCTGCAGAGCTGGCTCCAGCGGCGCAAGAGGCCCCGGCCCCCCAGCAGAAGGTGGGTCATCCCTCTCCATAATCCTGCCAATGCGAATATACAGCAACAACTGGGGTGAACCAAGAGCTTGGAATGTACCAAGTAGGTAAATGGGGGAGGGGGTGGGGAGAGAAGTGTGAACAGAGGTATGTTTGCAGATAGCATGAGTTTGGTGGAGCTTCTTATGGTGTCACCCCTTTATTCAGATGGCTGATTCCCTGCAGCATTTTAGTCTGAGTACCAGTGGCAGGGCAGCTCCTGGAACCAGCAGCCTTTGTGTTTCAAGCCCGTGTAAAAGTCCAGCCTGACAGCGTAGCTGGGAATGTTCCCTGCAGGGTGCAGGAAATCACTGAGGTCATAGCCAGAATGTGCCTGCTTCGGATTTGGCATTTTATCTGGTGAAGTTTGAGATGGGCTGAATGTAATGGAGTATGGTAGATTGAAACTCGGCTTGGTATTAGTAACACTCACCTAAACTTGGGACGTGGATGGATTTAAAATATTTCAGAGAATTTTGGAGATATTTAACTGAAAGTGTTGTTGGTCTTCAGCAATCCTATTGCATTACAATATGTGTGGTTTCTTTAATGGGTGAAGAAAGCCTGGAATCTGCTACAATAAGGCAACAAAGATGATGATGGGGTTGTCCTTGAATTTAGCAGTACGTACTTACCTTCTGAAGGAGGTCTCCCGCTAAACCAGGACCATCATTACCTGCCCCTCAGAGTACCGCTCGCCGGATTTCTGCGGGTTGCACTAATCTGGTGTTTTTTCTCCCAGTTTTTTTGTGTTCCGAGAGCCCAAAGTGAAACCGTTGTTTTGCCTTTGGCCAACTTGGGGACTCGTTGAGCAAACAAGAGTTCATGCTGGTGACTTAGAACCTAAATAAAGTGTTTTTGGGGGCTGAGGGTTCATGAAGGATGACATGGGAGAGCCAACCTGGTCCTAAAGTCCTGTGGCTTCCTGCGATTGGGGATCGTTAAGTTAGTGAAAGCAAAAACGCCCTCAGTGTGTGATTTATATAAGGTAAACAGACCATTTATTTAGCTGGTGGGCTTGATAGGGAGTATGGAAGTATGAAAAGCGCTTATTCATGTTTCGCTTGCTTAGGCTGCGTCTGTCATCCTCGCAAAGTGCCGATTGAATCATCATATCCACTGGATAAGGAGGTCGCTAAGCGTGAACGTAAACGGATTGCGTGCCAGGTGATCCGCCTCGCTGACTTAGATTCCGATTGGTGGCTGCATTTCGCTGAGTGCCTTTTGTGGCACATTCTCGCGCTCGATAACTTGAGGGGGCATGAGGCCGCAATCTTCGAAGTGCGCTGCCCAACCTCTGACCGCAGAAGGTATATTTACTCTGCCGAACACGTAACTTCGCTTGGGATGGGCGTCACTTTTTTTTTCTTGTTTTGTTTTTTAAATGACTGTTAATGTAAACAAGATTGTGCTCAAGGGTAGATATAATGTAAGAAGTCAATTAAAAATGTTACTCCCTCAAGTCAAAGCTGAGGAGAAAATTTTCCTTCCCTTAATGGCTTAATTCCACCCTAACCCCCCCAAACTCAGTGGAAAATCACAGAAGTGTGTGCATCTCTCAGCAGTGATGCTGAGACCTAACCATCCCTGCCCTGGTGGATGATGAGTTGGGAACCTCTAAGTGTTACACAGTTATAGTGCACAGCCCCAAAAAAAACGCTATTTATAAAATCTGTCTGCCTGTCTGCCCACCCAATTAGCATGTTTACTTCACCGTCAGCCTTTCTGCCTGTTTGACTGACACGCCGCCAGCCTGTCTGCTGGACTGCCTGCCTGTTTGTCTATCTGCCCATCTGCCAACCTGGCTACCTCACTGTCAGCCTGTCTGCAGGCCTACCTGTCTGTCTATCTGTCTCTGTCTGCACACCCACCTGCCTGCTCTACCTGTCTGTCTGCCTACCTGCCTGATTAGCATATTTACCTCATTGCCAGCCTCTCTGTCCACCATCCTATCTGTCTGTCTGCTTACCTGTCTGTCTGGCCACCTGCGGGTCTGCAGGCCTACCTGTCTGTCTATCTGTCTCTGTCTGCACACCCACCTGCCTGCCCTACCTGTCTGTGTGCCTGCCTGCTTCTCTGTCTGTCTTTGTCTACCTGTCTGCCTGCCTACCTGCCTTTCTGCTGGCCTGCCTCTCTGTCTATCTGTCTCTGATTGGACACCCACCTGCCTGCCCTACCTGTCTGTCTGCCTGCCTGCCTCCCTGTCTCTCTGACTGTCTTTGCCTATCTGTCTGTCTGTATGCCTGTCCACCCACCTGTCCACCTGCTAATTCCCCAGCAGCACCCCCACTTCTGCCTTGAACCTTGCCAGGTCCACATCTTAGTGACGAACTCCTGAAAATTGCGGCACAATTATGGGACACACTTAAAATGGCAACTGCATTAGCAAGGCCCAAGATTGCAGGCACAACATTTTCCCAGGGTTTATTTCTTCCAGACCGTGTGACAGGACTACGTGTTGAAATACATTTAGTTAATTCTGCACGCATATGCAGTGACCGCCGGCTTCTCACTAACCGAATCACACTGTGGAAACATGCTAACAATCTATGGCACACACTTGTGTATCTCCAAAACCGCTGGTTTATTCGACATTTATAGCTACACTTTTTTTGGATCTCTATAACCGTGTTTCTACTGTCCAGCAGAATTCCCCCATAGCGGCCGGTTGCGTTACCCTTAAATATTTATACAACGGACTTAGAAACCAAGCTTACATTGGGTTTACTGTTTTGTATTGTTTCTACACTAGAGCTGGGCTGCGTGTATATTCCCATAAATAACATCTGCCTGTTTGTGCCAGGCATGTAATTAGTAAAGATCCGAAACCCGTTTCTATCGTAGTCAAGAATGAGAAAATGATACGGTTCAGCAAATAAGTGATACATATAACAAGTATTATACAGTGTGGTCGACCAAGGCCTTGGGAAAAGAGCCACCCTCAAAAGGCAGATAAAACCGCCAGAGTAAATAGTTCTGACATGAGAGTATTGCAGCTATAAAAGCTCTCTGTGACTTCCTCGCCTGCCAGTCGTGTGATACAGCGTTGATTACTGGAGTCAAAGGAATTCATTTCCTCTGTCGCCACGGCTCCCATGAATGTGGGGAGTGGGCTTTGGACGCGAGGAGGACTGTGATACTTCGTTTAGCGTGTTTAGCACATTTAGCACGAACTGGGTTTGGGGGGGGGGGGGGAGTCGAATGTGCACATTTTCCAACAAATACACAGCCGCTTAATAGCGCCAGAACTTTCCAGATGTGGTCAGGGGGTTCGTAAAGCCAGAAAAAGACCCGACACAAAAACCTTAAATGTTTGCTTTGCTTACTGTAGGGGCGCAGGGTGGCGGCTCACAGAATCTTCTAGAAGTTCTCCCTGGGCCTCTGCGTCTGCACACCGATGTCTCTCTGTGACAGTGGAAGACGACGCCGGAACGCCCTAATTATGTGTAATTGATGAACGCCGTGCGCTGCATATTCATGAGGGCCTTGTCGCTGACCCGGGCTCGAGGGCGATGATTCATCTCTCGGCATGAAAAGCGGCGGGAAGGGAAGCTTGCGGCCGTACCGCAGGCCCCGGCTGGGATATGGGTGGGGTGTGACAATCTCATCGCAGTGCTTCAGGCATCCGCTTTGATCATATGATGAGAGCCTCAAACCTTCTGTGGCTTATTGGGTAAGACCTCTGTGTCTGTAATCCAAAGGTTGCTGGTTTGAATCCCATGCTTGGTGGAATAATCACATCTCGGCCAGGTCCTTGAGGAAAGTCCTTAACCTATCAAAAATGGTTTAGGGATACCGGATAAATGGCCAGCACTCGCACCTGCACTCGAACCCTAAGCTTTGCTCTCTCCTGTATGGAAGGACCATAACAAAACCTCTGGGAGGTTTGGGGTTAATCTGGACCAAATGTCCCCACAATGTGATAAAAAACCTGTTATTTTGACCTTATGAGGACATTTTTTCGGTTCCCACAAGGAGAAAGTAAGTTTTATAAAAATCTGTGACTGCAGTCAAAAAATAGTGCAGTCTTGTATCTTGGTTGGTTACTTATGTTCTTATGGTTAAGGTTAGGGCTGGATCGGGGTTATGTTGGGATTAGAGTTTTCCCCATAGAGATGAATGGAGAGTCCCCACAAAGATATAATTACAAACCTGTGCATGTGTGTGCTTGTGTGTGTGTGTGTGTGTGTGTGTGTGTG
>JAOYFF010000051.1:2874812-2890426 GCA_025773925.1 Cryptomyrus ogoouensis
GGGGGGGGGGGCGAAAGGGTGGGGGGGGGGGCGGGGTGGGGTGCGGGGGGGGCGGGGGGCTGTTGGGGGTGGGGGGGGGGCGTGGTTGGTGTTGCTATGAGTCAGCGGCTCTCTTTGACCCCCCACCACTACCACCGCAAACACATACACACAAACAGGAAAGGCTTGTGTGGGTTTTAGGGTGTCTTCCATGGGGAGGCGAGAGAGTAATTTCATCTCTCACCATCTTCTGTGTTGCCGGAGCATGTATACTAGACCTCCAGAAAGTCGTCCCTACGAGGGCCCCGTGCTCCTTCTCGGTGATCTGAAACATAGCCCTTCTGGATGGGATTCCCATCTCAGGCAAACCACTTGAATCATTTCCCACTGCTAAAGCGTGCCTGGGGAGGCAGGGTCACGCGGGGGTCACGTGGGGGTCATGCAGGGTCAAAGCTTCATCACGGGGATCTGCATGCTGATTCAGGCTATCACCCGCTGCTTCGACATTTTGCACGTCTGCCAGGATGTAAACGTTGCTCGTCCGTGTCAGAGCCGCTGGTCCAGATCGCCATCTCGCTTTTTGTTACCGAAATGCTCCTTAAACCTTATGTTTGGCACACAAACGTATTTTCATTTAATATAAATAAACCGAGAATTAGATCATTCAAATATTTGTGTTTGAAAATTGTTGAATCGTACTGATCCTGCCCAGCCTTTTGGTGGTGATGTTAATGCAAAAAGGATTGTTTATGTAAACTGATATTGGAGGACAGATTATCACCCAGACTTACACTTTTATGGTTTAATTTCTATTCAAAATGCTTCACGTAGTGAAACTGAGAATTACTTTTGCACATTTCTATTGTACTGGGCACGAGTTGTATTGTCCACTCAGTGGTCAGTCAGATAGATAGGCTGCTCCTCCAAGCAGCCAATCATGTGGCTGCAGCTGAATACATACAGAATCATACAGACGGGGTCAAGTGGTTCATTTACTGTGTAGCTGGGAATTAGGGCGGCAAAAATGTGTGGCCTAAACGACATTAAACGCGGTGTGATTATTGGTGCCAGACGCGGTGATTCCAGCATCTCAGAAACGGTCACCCTTCTGGAATTTGCACGCACTACTGGAGTGTAGAAATTACAGAGATGAACAAAAACATGCAGCCAATGTTATTGCTGTGGCCGGAAACACCTTGTTAACGAGAGAGGTCAGAGGAGGACGCCCAGACTCGTTAAAGCTAACAAGAAGGCCACAAGTACAGAAATAACAGCTTAGTACAACAGTCTAGAAAAGGTTTCCATCAACCCTTAACGTAGTTCTGTAGGAAAATGGGTGTCCTATCTAGTACTAGTTAGGCATAGCTAATCAATTGTCCTCTGGCTATGAATTTATTTGGTATTATAAGCTAAAAAAGTTTGATTTCCTCTTTTTGTGTGGGCCGTCCACTTACTCTCGCTCGAATGCCATTAGCGATTACCAAAGCTACCCATGAGAAAATTAAAGCAATGAAACGTTTTGTTTTTTGTCTTTTTTTTTTCTCCCTCAAAAACCCAGAGGGAAAAAGTGTATTTGAGTCAGATGTATGTATTTTATAGTTTTTCTTGGTGACGGCATTTGCCCATTACGCTTTGTAAATGGACTCGGGCATGTGCACGGACAGCCATGTACGCCCTCCAAAGGACCCCGCTAATCTGCCTCGTCCCAGCCACGCTGTTCGAGGACCATCTCTGAAGCCGATCGCCAGTGGGAAAATGGTGTCCTGGGCCTCTGGCCTCTGCACCCAGCTTCCCTTCCACCGCCAAAATGGCCCTTTCATTTTTTTTTTTACCCCAGAACCTTTCCGCGTTTATCTTTGTCAAAGTTTCCGTGTCTCATTGGCCGTGCCCGGCTGCTCTGCTTGTTTCCGCCTGTCAGCTGCTGTTTGGCCCATAATATCTGTGCTGACCCAGGTTCCAGAAATCCAGGGAATTCACAGGCCAAAAATGCTGCGGGGGGGGGAGTAAGCTCCATATAGTGCGCAAGTTACTTCAGTAGACTTATCAAAAGTAGATAGATGTGTAGTTGGATGGATACTTTTTAAAATTTTGTAACAGGAAATTGTCACAGCAGCAAGTCAATACAAATATTACTTGTGTAGTTAATACACCTACAAATACAGACTCTTCCCAGGTTACGATACTTCGTTTTTCCACTTTCAGTACCTTATTCAATAGTTTGAATAAACTTTGAGCATCATAAAATAGGCTTTGTGTTAATGATTTAACTATAGGCTAATGTAGGTGTTCTAAGCATGTTTTAAGGTAGGCTAGGCTAGGCCATGATGTTTGTTAGGTTGACGTACTTATTGAAATGCATTTTCGCCTTGCGATACGATTATCAGAACGTAACCTCATCTTAACTCTGGGAGCATCTCTACAAGTATTATAAATGCAATTTAAGAGCAAGTTTTCAGAACTTTTTTTTTGCTATATTTGAGGTGAGAGCAACAATCTGTCAGGCTTCCTCATCATATGTTATAGTACTGGGACCCAGAACTCACTCAGTCCTCCTGTAATCTAACGAAGAACTTTCATGAAATTTCCAAAACTCATTCCACTGAAATTTTCTTGAAAACATATCCGGTGGACTGCGCTTCAGATTTGTTTGCAAAAATAGAAACTGGAGGAGTCAAAGTGGATATAGAAGTTACCAGCAGAGGAGATATTATGTCGGTGTGTGATGCTCAGTAGTTTAACGGGTAGTTTGACTTGTAGTTAAATAAGTAAAGCTGGCTTTGCTGCTACGCTAATGAAGGAAGCCATGGAGATGGGTGTAACCCCGCCCCCAATAATGCTCTGACTCCTCCCCCTGCAGAACTGACCGACGAGGAGGCGGAGCCCTGGGCCAGGCCACTGGTCCACCTCTGGCACAACAGGAAGGCCAGTTTTCCCGCTGAGCGGGATTACAACGCCAACGCTGCCAAGACAGAGCCCTACTGCGCCATATGCACGCTCTTCATGCCTTATTATCAGGTAGGCGCGGCCTGTGGCTTGTGCGCAGCGGTGCCCCCTGCAGGCCGAGACTGTAGGTGCTGGGAAAGATGGCTACAGGTTATATAACAGCGTAGGGATTCTTCCAGGGGCCCGGAGAGTGTTTGTCCAAATGTAGCGGCTTTGACGGCATGACCAGTCAGCCACAGTACAGGGTTCCGTTGGTTGACCGGACTCACCTCGGACGCCCCTGTGCCCGACCGCCAGGCCCGCACAGATCCACTCGGTGTGTGCTGACGAGGCTTCGTGCTCCCACCCCCCATAGCCGGAGGAGAGCAGGCCTGCAGAGGAAGCCCCCAGCCAGCTGAAGACCAGGCCCTTGATTCCCGAGATCTGCTTCGCGTACCGGGAGGAGCCATGTCCCCCCAATGCCCTGCTGGCGGAGGATGGATCCAGCCCCCTGATCTCCTGCAGGAGGTGCTGTGTCCAGGTGCATGCCAGTAAGTGTCGCCCGCCATCTCGAGCTCCAGGAAACGCATTCCTGAAAGCTGATTCGCTGGTGGGTTCCCCTCACCCGCAAGACACATCCGCACAGAGGTGTCGTGTGACCTTTCCATTGCCAGCTTGGAAAATGTGGTTGATTTGCGTGTACTTCTTTTTTATTTTTTCGACTCCACGTTTCGAATATCGGAATAGTTTCCCTCTGAAATAAACACTCTCGGCTCTCTGTTTTGTTTCCGTGCACGATGGTGCCGGCATGACCCTGGGTGGGGCTGGGGGGAAGCAGCCAGCGGCCGTCTCATTGGGCGAGCATCCCTCCACCCCCGGGCCACATGCCTGCCGTGCAGAGCTACACGCTCCATGCCAGCACCGCCGCATGCTATCCCAGCATTCTGTGGGGTTGCAGAATGTGAGCTCTGCCTTTGCTAATGGGTAACATGGCTCAGATTGGCCCAGATTGGCATATTTTTTACATGATTCAAGATTCAACTCTTTATTGTCATTACATGACAAACACAGCAGCACAACAGGATTGAGTTAGCAACTCCTTGAGTGTGATGTAAACAAAAACAAGACATAATATGCAAACAGTATGTGCAAGACAATAAACATGCAAAATTGCAAAGTGAAAATGTGGTACTGCAGTACGTGGACACTGGTTTAAAAAATGTCTGGTAGTGTGGCCTCTAACTACATGATACCTTCTGCACTCATTGGAGTTTTACTTACCCAAAAATGTTCTGAGGGCAGCAGGAGAAACAATTGGTTCAGAGATAACCAATCAGATCGTAGAGGAGGTGGGTCCAACCAATCAGATCTCTTGGTCCTGGTGTCCAGGGTCACGGAGGATGTTTCATGGCTCTGCGAAGACAGCGAGAGTTATGGACGTTTTTCAGGGAAGGTCGGTGATCAGTAGTTCACCATTTGGAATCTGAGTTTGGAGCTTGTGCAAACAGCCGTAGGGGACGTCCCTATCAGAGAGCCTGGGCGACTGGGACGTCCCTATCAGAGAGCCTGGGCGACTGATCGCGTCCTTCTTGTCTCTGTGTGTCTTTAGGCTGTTACGGTGTCCTCGATCAAGACGTGCAGGGCGGCTGGTCATGTGATCGCTGTGCCAGCGGAGACCTGACGGCCGTAAGTGTCCATCGGAACCAAAACCACACGCCTAAAGAACAGCCGTTTCCCTGCAGCAGTGATTACAGCCAATGATTAAGTCCATCTAGCCTCTAGCCCCTCCCACTGTGCACCGTCCTCCCCAGGCACAATGCAGAAGCCAGCCGAGATGCTCTGTAGAGGTGCAGGGACTCAAAGGTGCGCGGCTCCGCTCTCATGGACCGGAGCCAGTTTGCTCTGACTTATTAAACCCCGTGTGGTTCCTCATAGCTTGACCTTAAACCGCCATCTTCCCAGTACCAAATGCCGTCCACGTCTGACCTGCCACAGAGGTCTCATTCACGTACTGTACATAAATCAGACACAACAAAGAAAATCACCCCAAGGCCGTATTAATCATTTTAAGGAGGAGAAAAATCTCCAGTGAAATAATAAATTGCATTTTTGTTTGTATTCAAACGAAATGAGCTATAATACAGAATTTGGAGAGATTATATTTTAAATATTTCAGGCAGTCCGGGGAAAATGCATTAATATGCATTGACTTTTTGTGTGGTTCATACCCAAATTAAAATGGCTTGTTTATATTTTTTATTGCTTTGTTTTGATGGTGCTTTTTAATGAGCTTTAATTAGTGCCGGAGGCAGGGTCCTGTCAGACGAGCTCTCCTTCCCCTGGATCTCAGAGCAGGCAGGCCGCAATGGAGTGCCGCTCAAGATTCGCCCAACAGATGGTTCACTCGTCGCTGGCATTATGCAGAGCAGGAGGCTGATTATATTTGTGTAGATGGTGTGATAAAAAGCTTTATTGCTGATGCAATATGTGGATATGTGATGATAATGTGTGGCTTGGTGTGTTAGGACGCTGTGACCGGGTGGTCACAGGTTCAGTTCCCATGGTCGGCAGAGTGATTCACCATTGGGTCCTTGAGCATGGGCCTAAATCCCTAATTTCTCTATGGACTGGACCTCGCTTTCTCAATAAACGTATGTCACTTTGCATGAAAGTGTTTGCGAAATGAATGTAAATCTGGCCAGGATCACATGTGCAGACGTTGGCGTCCGGGCCGTTGATGTACTCAGGTGTGTCGCTTGTTGTCTTCGTAAGAATTCTTTCCTATTTTAACGACGCGCGCTACGTCAAAACCCCATCAGACATGCTCCCTGCGGATGTAGAAGGCGGGTTTGTCGTTTGACGGAGAAAGGTGCTTTTTCCCCATCCGTGGAGGTGGCTGTGGCTTTTACACCCATCTTTCCGGCCTGGATCCTGCCCGGGCGATATTGCGGGCGCAGCACTCATCTTCCGGCTTCAGGAAGCTGTCAGCAGAGCTGCTCTTATTATACAGAGAAACACTGAATGCCTCCCTGTAACCAGTTAGGTTTAGGGTTCTGGGGAGAGACTGGGTTTGTTTTGCAGTGCCCTGTGTTCTGGAAAAGGGGATTTTGGACCTGCCCTTAAAAACCATTAGGGTTTTTACCTCTGTGTTTGAAATCCGTTAGGGTGGCTGCTGATTAGGAATCCTACAGTGGCACGTTGATCAGAGGCTGTACCCCTTATTCCTGGATTTAAAATGGTTCCAGGATATTTAACAGGATGTTTAAGTACTATCACTCACGCCCCACCAGTGCCCTGACGTGTTCATTAAATGCCTCGGGCCAGTTGAGTAAAGATGTCCAATCAGTGTCAAACACAATGTCATTGGCACCTCTTTAAAAACACTGCTCTCACAGCTCTGTTTTTTGTCAGAATTAATTGCCCGCGCATGTAATTCTTTTATTGTCCAGTAGGAGGCGAGCTATTCCCACTAATGCAATTCAGTTACTGTCCAGTAGGAGGCAAGCTTTTTCGTACCTGAGTGTGACCCTATACCTGGCTCTGTTTTCTTGCAGGAGTGCTGCCTTTGTAACTTGAGGGGTGGAGCTCTGAAGCAGACCACAGACGACAAGTAAGGATCCTCGTGGAGCAGGGATTTGGATCAGATCCGCGCACGGTGTGCTGGTGGCATCCACGAGCGTGCTCCATTTTGTCCTATTCTTCTTAGTCTTCAATGCACCTTCTGCACCTTAAGGCTAGAGAATTGAGTACTACACTGTCGGGAGTACATTTAGGAATGCCACCATGATTTTTTGGGTCTCGATAGACATCCAGTACAGCTGCCCCCCCACATGCGTAACCGTAGCGATGTGCCCGCAGATGGGCCCACGTCATGTGCGCCATCGCCGTGCCCGAGGTGAAGTTCGTCAACGAGACGGAGCGGAGCCCCATCGACACCAGTAGGATCCCAATGCAGAGATACAAACTGGTGAGTGTGAGCTTTGCACACCCCTGACCTACACCTACCCGAACCGGAGGGGGGGGGGGGGCTAATTAATGAAATAATCACAGTCATAATTAGCATCCTATGAAATGAATGTGTGTGGATATTGCTAGTGTTGGGGAAGTTACTCACAAAAGTTCAGGTCCAGAGAGTACAAATCCAGACCAAGGTTTTGTTTCAACCAAGCAGTTGAGTACTGTGACTGTGATTCTTTATACTTAACTGGTTGGTTGAAACAAAACCTTGGTCTGGATTTGTACTCTCTGGACCTGAACTTTCCGCCTCTGTCTGTAATGGATCACCACAGGATGGGCGAAATGAGGAACATCAGCAGGTCAGGCTGCTCCGAGCTGAGCTGAGCTGCATGGTGATGTCACTCTCTGTGTTGTGGGGGGGGGGGGGTTGCTGTCCATCCAGTTAAATCAGGGTAAGCACGATGTGCCGCTTTCAGCGCCGAGGCTTTACATGCACAAGGTAAAGGTGCAATTGGCTGGCACCCCGGGTCAATGGGGGGGCGTGGCTGTCAGTCACATGACGCTATACTCACCGAGCTCCCTGTCAGCATCCTGCTGTTCCATGGGTTTTCAATCGGCCAAGGGCTGAATGGGGAGTCTTTGTGCTGGGATGCGAGGGAGCGATGATGCAGAAACGCATGCTAACACATGGAGGGATCGCCTTTAACTAACCTGGTCAGCGGTGCCTTCAGGTACAGTAATCCATCATCTTTTTAAAAAGAAATGTTTTATTGTCATTTCAAATTATGCAGACATACTATGAAACAAAATCGCATTCACCCAAGACTTTAAAAACGGCTTAACGTGTAAGACAATATAAGAAACACAAGACAGCAAGGAATAAATAAATATACTATAAATAAAAATATAGCAACTTTCGGCTTGGGCTGTGCAGTGGGTTTGATGGTGAACAGCTTACATTGGAAGAACAGAGGTTTTTTAAGGTACAGCGTAAGATACTTAAGTCACATGGGAGGATTACCCGTCTTCGTACGTTTGATAACACGTGCATTCCATTGTAATAAACCTTTGGTCTCATTTTCCCTTAACGCCCACCATTTGAGCAGTGTGGTTTGGATACACGCAGTGCGTTGCGGTGTTGCATGAATTCAGAGTGCATGATGTACATCAGGAGGCCTGAGACAGGTCTGCGGCCAGCGCTGCATGGGTCTGATCTCTTTTGGAGGCGAGCCCTCAGGGATTTCCCCTTCATTATGTCTTTGTGCTTATGCCTCTGTGTCTGATTCGTGAGACCGAGGTCAGGCACGGCAGATTGAGTTCACCTTGCTCGTGTGCTTACCTGCAAACGATTTCTGGGTGGAACACGGCGGCGTCTTCGTGGACTTTTCCTCCGATCTGCCAGCGAGCTGCTCGCTATACATCACGGGGGAATGAAAACCGTGTTTTTTTTTTTTGTATCGTTTCGGGCCGAGTTCGTTCCGGCGGCGCGGGACACAAGACCCATGATGAATTTTTTTATATTTGAGGGGAAAATCCCTTCTTAGTTCTAACCGTAGTACGGTAGCACGGTAGGGCCTTTTTCTGCATGTGAGGTCTGATCCACGTGGGCCCAGGCTCCACGAGTCATCGCAGTAACGAGAAGCGGAGGACATCCGGGTCGCCTCCGGACGTTGTGAGTCAATAGGAGCAATCGGGGGCCCTTTAAATCAGCAGGCAGTGTGAGGAGGGAGCACTTTTGTTGGAGGAGAAGCAGCCTTTCAGCTCGTTCATTAAGCCAGCCCCCAGCTCGTTAGACATTCACAGCTGCCTCTCTCAGGCAGGCTGCCTACGATGCTGTCTCCGTCCCTTGTTCCCCAGTCAGCCCACATGGCTTCCTAATCACCCCAGCTGATAATGTAATATAACCCAGTCCTCATCTTGCTGCCTCTATCTATCCCTCTTTTTCATTTTTACTTGGTCCGGAATGTTCCCTTTTTTGCATAGACGTTAAGATGTCCAATCAGTGATAACCTCGAGGTTCCTGTTCAGCATACAGGGGCGGGACCACTAGCCCGATCTGAAAGCTGATTGGCCCTCTGAGTTCCCCATCTCATGTCACCTACTGATTTCAAACATTTCATTGGCTAATAAGGTTGGCCCCTTTGTATGAATAGAAGCCCTTCTCGTGCCACCCACCTTAAAAAAAATCCTGTAATCTGCCCAGATCGCAGGTTTTACGGACTCTTCTACATACTAGCCTCAGCTCTCATCTGCTTCCCATTTCGCTTTACCATCTGTCCAAACAATCATCTTAAAACTTGTCTTAAAATACTCTCAATAGGTATTTTCTGTCCTGTTACTCTCCCATAAAGTGCTTTAAGAGAATCATCAGCTGATTCATTAAACCCCTTTTCAGCGTTAATGGTTTCCTGCCGTTTTTCCCTTTTTCTTTTTGTTTCTCGTTCACGTCGCACATGTTTGCTTGTCCCTCAGCTGTATCTCGCATCTTGCAGCGACGTAGGCGAGCGAAGATGCACAAACTCTTGGAAGTGTTTGCACTAGCGTTAGCACGGCTAGCGGGTTTTAGAAGGCTCTTGAGGAACCCCCACGTGAGGGCATGTCATCCTGACAGCGCTGACTACAGTGTCCAGAAGGATGCGGAGTATCAGCTATCTGTCACTCACGAAGGCAGCTGTAGACTATTAGGGATTCATGTATTTTTCAGGCACATTTATTCCTGATAAATATCTCAAGAAGGATTGCACTATTTTCTCCATTTGTCCATAAAGGCAATTTTATAATTTTGCACTTTTAATGTTTTCCCCTGTGTAATCAAGGTGTTTTTTGTGGCTTGAGGGAATTGATGTTAATTTAGGATTGTCGAATAATTATTTATAACTTGCGTTTACTCTTCCCTGTTGTGTGTCTTGTATTTATTCTCTGTCTGTTTATGCCCTAGTCGTTAATTGTCTATTGTCATGGTGTTTCCAACAGCAGCAAACCGTGCCAACAATAATTTACACCGGCATTGGCCATGCGGCCAATAAAGGTCCAGATTCTAATTTTTCTGGTGATGAATGTCTTGTGTCCTAACAGAAAATGAATGCAAACTGACTCAGGACGGAGTCCCTGGGCAGCTCTGTAATCGCCAAGTCCAGCCTGTGCAGAGACGCACGTGTTGTGTTTTTCAAGGACACCTGAAGCCAACTCGCTCTCTCGTTCCCTCTCCCGGTGGGAGGAAGCGGCCAGAAATGAGAGTGGTGCGTCGCTGATGGCCAAACCCTCCAGCTGGCTAGTCATTTGTATTTGACTCTTTGGGAAGAGCGTCATTCGGAAGGAGTACAGGGGGTCAGCCATATCCGCCAATGGTTGAGATCAGAACATTACACTTTAGTGCTTGTGTAAGATGAGATAGGAGCATGAAATAGCACTTAAGGTAGGGAAATGGCAGGTAGAGAAGGAAAATTTAGGTCTTTTTAAGATTATTAGGTGATATAGGCTCTTTTGTGTGTCTCAGGTATGTTTTTTTGTCTAGATGCTGTAAGCTGTTGCTCAGTTTTCATTGCAAAATCTGGAGTGATTGCTGTTTGAGATATTTTAGGGTGTTTTAGTGCGAAAACTTCAGGCCATTCCTGCCTTCCTGGGCATGCAGGACATTTGGAGAACGTCCCGTGTGTAGAATCATGATGTCATCAGTCGGGGGAAAATGTTTGTTTCTATTGGTGGAAATATCAGGACTTCTGTGCGAGAGGAAAGAGAAACGAGAAAATGAATGAAAGAGGAAAGATTTCGGTGATTTGAGTCTGCAGAACTGCTGCGGATTGCCTGTTTATTGACATGTCGGACGCTGAAGTGGAATCGTGGGTTTAGTTTGGCCGGGAAACCTTGGGGTTACGCGGCCAACGGATGGAATCGCGGAGGCCCTTTACTGTCACTGCTCAGCCTTGCCGTGGCAGTAATCCGAAGCTGATTTATCACGCCGCCTGCCATTTGGAGCGAAAGGCTGCGCTAAAAGCTAATTTCCTGTGTCGTCGTTTGAAATATCACGGGACGAGGGCCGTGAGAAATCGGCGAACAGTGCTCCGAGTTGCCCTTTGAGTCGATGGCGTTCGTTAGCGGGGTCGTTGCTGGAGACGGCCGATAGCGCCGGCACAATAGCGGCTAATGTTGGGGGGGGGCCTCCAAAGGCGGCACGCCCGCCCCCCTGCCTATCAGAATGGCCGTCTCCTCGCGCTCGCACAAAGGGACGGGGCGACAGGGCGTCGCGCAGACGACGTTGTCATACCGCCAAGGGGGAAATGTCAGCAGCGTTTTAATTGGTCTAGTGGGCAGAGGCTCACCGTGCACACAAGGGCGGGAGGGGTCACAGGGGAGTTACGCCGATCCAACAGGAGCGCACCGCATTCATAATTTACAGTGGGGACTTTCTGAGTGCTTTCCAACGGCTTCCAGGTGGAAACAAGGTGCGGATGTGCTCACAAATCTCCTGACAGAAGCAGGCGGTGACGGCAGGCACTCAGTCGGTATCCGTCTCCCCCGTCACTGTGTAATGGACTGTACTCTCTGTATGGGGGGAGAGGGGAGAACCACCATGTTTACAAGGGGGGATAATACCATATTTACAGGGGGTGTGGCTAGTACCATGTTTAAAGGAGGGGGGGGGTCAGTACCATGTTTACAAAAAGGGGGCAGTACTGTATTTATAAGGGGGTGGTCAGTGTGTTTTCATGTGGAGGGTGAGTATTCTGTTTACATGGGGGGGATATCGTTTACATGGGAGGGAGTATCCTGTTTACATGGGGGGGTATCATGTTTACATGGGGGAACAATGCCGTGTTATGACACGGTACTACTGCTATAATGCAGTGTTAAACTGAAGTGAAGCCTGCACTCAACATGCTTTAGCGATGTCATCCGAATATGTGCAATTTCCTGTTAAAATAGCCGTCGCCTGGGAGACAGTGCGTCTGTGTGTGTCTGCCTGTGTGTGTGTGTGTGTGTGTGTGTGTGTGTCTGCCTGTGTGTGTGTGTGTTTGTGTGTGTGTGTCTGCCTGTGTGTGTGTGTATGTGTGTGTTTGTGTGTGTCTGCCTGTGTGTGTGTGTTTGTGTGTGTTTGTGTGTGTCTGCCCTGCCGCTCTCCCGCCCGCCTGTCGGGTCCTTTCCGTGAACCACACGCCGTTAGCAGGGACGCCCTATTGCGGCCTGGTGGTGTCCCTCAAACCAGGCTGCATCAGACTCGCTGCTCAGGGTCATCTCTGATTGACACGTCACCCTTCTTCTGTGGAGAGTCAGTCCGTACTATGGGAGTACATGACCACCTGGCATTCTCTCTGCACCAGTATTTCACATGGTTTTTATATTTGTCTTCATATAAACATGGGATGGTGACAGATCCTCCACTCTGTACAGTCACCTGTCTCACTGAGGACACACTGTCACCAACTGTGGGGACAAGAACCAACTGAATTCACATTTTCAGCTTTTATTAATATACTGCACAGTAATTCCCTGGGTTATGAATGCAAGACATACTGACAACTCATACTTACAAACGGACTGCGATAAAGACTATCATATTAAAAATTCAGGTTAAATATAATTTTTTATTGACGAACACACGCTACTTTGTGACACTCGTGAGAATATAGTGCGGCTTCAGTGGTTCTTTGGCTTGAGGTTCATTACAGTATAGTATACTATGTAGTTACTTTTAGTATTACTGCAGTATTATTACGTACTGCGTTATTATTTTTCCGACTTACCTACAAATTCGACTTAAAGCAGCAGTCTCCAGCGTCTTTTGCACCACAGGCCGGTTTCATGGAAGACAATTTTCCACGGACCGGCCATCACACACGCGTAATAAAGCATAATAAAGTCTGAAGGCAGAGTTCATATTCATTAACTTACATAACAGTAAAATACAATAAAATCTCCATTTATCTGTGAAAAGGTACATCACGATGCCTGCTTCCATGGTTTTCTGTTTGTACACCCAAATGCTACACATGACTGCGGTATTTTTCTAAGCAGCTACTGTCAGTGTTGACCGGCCCAGTATGGCATCCGCACAGACACACTTCCAGTCAGTTCCGGTTTGTGTCCGCCAGTCTCTCAGAGCCGTTGTCCTCTTGTCTCCGGTGTGTCCCCACATGAAACAACTCTTGGGAGAGCTGGATGGGGTATCCAGGTGGGGGCGTGTCAGAGCGAGAGCCTCGAGGGAGGGGATAGATGAGAGGAGCCGCTTGATCTAGAAGCTTCTTCAGAGATAAACGGACAACAAGATGAACACAGAGATGTGGGTAAGAGTGATGAGGAGAAACTGGCACTGGTCATTACTGCCAAGATGGCATGTGGCTCTCAGTGAGTTGGGATGCTGGAACTGTGAGCTGAGGGTAGGATTCAAACCCCCTATCCTGAAGATGAGGCTACTCACTGAGCCATACAAGTACCATCACGCAGCCCCATCTTAGACAGCCAGGAATGAAAATGACGGCTTCCTGTCTCATGAAGTGCAGCTGACCTGTTAGCACGGCAAGTTTTAAGTACAGCTGACGGATCTCGCTTTAATTTGAGCGATGGCGACGCACTGGGCCATTTATGAAATTAATAGAATCTATTTCTGTCGAACACGTCCCGCGACACCTCTTGGCCGCTTATCGGGCCCCCGGAATGGCGACCGGAGCGCCGGGCCGGGGAGGAGCGTATCCATCACCGTAATGTATGGCGCAGACGGCCGGGTTCGGCGTCCAGCAGGGCCCGTAATCAGTCTTCATTCCGGCGCCGGGCCCCTGTGTCTGATGCGCGGCACACGCTTGGCGACGCCCGTAATGCCCCCTTTAACCTCAGCCAGGAGCCCCCCCCCACCCGCCATTTTCGAGCTGGGGCTGACTTCGTTTCTGTATCATTTCAAATAATGAGATGCCCCACCCTCCCCTTTGTAGCATAGCCTCTGCCACCCTCACCCCCCCCCCCCACCACGTCCCGCACAACAAAAGGCACCTATGATTCAGCTGGGTGACAGGAATGTGGGGGAGACTGCAAAAGCTCTATGAACCCCCACCCAGGCCCCCCTGCCTCTCTCTCTCTGTTACTGAGGGGGGCCCTACCTCAGCCACCCCATAATAGCCTGTCACTATGTTGAGCCATGCCTACAGATCGGCCACCTGGAATTTGGGTGGCAGCTGTATGCAGAAGGTGCATGTGTTCATTTTCCCGCGGCCACTGGCCATGTGAGTGTATGTGCGTACGTGTGCGTGTGTAGTTTCCAGGTAATCAGCATTCTCCTTAATTGGGAGTGCAGTGGATGGCTCGTGTGTGTCCCGCAGATGCGACTCGCCAGTGTAATACGTTTTTAAGAGGTTCACTTTTCATCCACTAATGCAGCTGGTGTGCATTTGGTGCCACACGTGCCCTGTGCTCTCCCATCACGCGGTAAGGAGGAAGGGTCCATCTCCCTGCCTCTCGGGGGCCAGGGCTTGCTGGAAGTCGGTGCAAACTCCACACGTGGCGCCGGGGCAGAGACTCGAACCGCCAGAGGTGTGAGGCAACAGGGCTAACTAACAACTATACCACCATGCCGCCCCCCTAGGATTCATGGTTAACCTTTGTTGATTAGTTTTTTTTTTCTCAATTTTTGACCCCAGAGTAGAAACTGTAGTAGTAGCTACCAGTAACTTTCCATAATTTGTTGTTTTAGTCATATAGAAAGGAAATATCTGGGATTATCTTGTCACTAAAGGAAGCCATCGTGTGATAGCAGGTTTTACAGTAGCAGTCTCCTTGAAAACCCCCATACCAGCATTTCAGGAAGGATCCAAACTCGGGGCTCATTTTCTCTTGCCTGATCGACTAGCTATATCTGCATTTCCCATCACAGGACACAGTGCATTAATATGTATCTGACTGTAGCTGGATCACCATAATAAGTACTCATTAAACTGTCTCAGTGTTCCGGATGTCTTCAGGTACAATGTTTCACTTTATACCTGCCAGCAGTAATTTGGGACACAGCTTCATCCTCGAGGGGAGCTGACAGCAGGTAGCGTGATGTCATTTATCCTCCTTCAGAAACACAGCCTGCAGTGCTACCGCTGACCTGAACAGATACCGAGAGGACAACAAACCTGCCACCAGGGAGAAGACCTCTCCTCAGGTGGTCTGCTCCTGCAGTAAATGTAAAAGCACTAGATGTAAATAGTGTCATCTTCCCCTGGCCAAAACAAACTCCTGTATTTATTTGTTCTTATCCCTGGGGTATTGATCTGCCCTTTTATCGATACCGGGGGCCTAAGACCAAAGGAAAAAGGCAGTTTGGCTTTCTATGCTGGTGCGCAAAAGGCCTTAAGGCATTGAAGTAATACATATGAAATAATGCAAAGACCAAGAGGAGTGGTCAACATCTCAAATTTCTCAAATTTTAGACTCTTCAACATGGTCCCCTTTTGCTGCGAGGACGGCATTGCAGACTCTTGGCATTCATTCTGTCAGCTTCCAGATGTAGCCACCTGGAATGTGGTTGAACAGTCCTGAAGGAGCTTCCACAAGTTCTGGGCAGAAGTTGGCTACCTTGCTCTTATTCTTCGATCCAACTCATCCTAACCCAGCTGTATGAGGTTCAGGTCGGGGGATTGTAGGGGCCAGATCATCTGTCACAGCACTCCATGTCTTTCCTTATTCACAAGACAATACTTCCTACAAAACCTCGAGCTGTGCTCAGGGTTGTTGAAAAACAAGTGATTTTCAATAGGTGTATCCAGACTTTCGACTGGTACTAT
>JAOYFF010000051.1:2890526-2916376 GCA_025773925.1 Cryptomyrus ogoouensis
AACCTCGAGCTGTGCTCAGGGTTGTTGAAAAACAAGTGATTTTCAATAGGTGTATCCAGACTTTCGACTGGTACTATATTGTGTACGGCCGCGGTGGGGCGTGATAGTTCAAGGGGAATCACCCGGCCAACCAGACAAGTGCGAGATGGAATGGTGTGTGAAAATCCGAGAGGAGAGGCCGTCTCATGGGCGAAACTTGGGTTAAACGTGGCATGTTTGTTTGTGCCTCTCAGATCGATAAAGACGTGCGGTCAATCTGCAGTCTGACCCCACCCCCGATGATCCATCTGCCCGGCCTCCTTCCCTCTGCATTTCGGATTCGCCTCTCTGAAGCCCTTTTCGCTCCGCTTCTGCTTAATGTCTTCATAATGACTTCCTGTCTCACGCGTGATTCTTTTATTTTTTTTCCTCTAGATCTCCTTTTAAATCACAGCTGTGAAACCTAAGAAAAGAATTAATTAGCTTCCCCCGCGCTGCACCATTTATTAGCACTGAAGGAATAGCCGCGCTTATAGGTATTAGCGATCACGCAGTTACTGTTTACATCTCTAGCTAAATGTAAATGTTTAATATAGTGGCTGGATCCAGGGCGCAGTGTATAATGGTTTATTTTCAGTATAGTATATAAACTTAGTGATTTATCCAGGAGTGCTTGTGACTATGGTCCGAAGGCTGAGCCTTTGTTCCTCACATTTCATAACGTGCAACATCTGTCTCCAAGGGTAAACGCTAACATGGCAGTGCATGCTGGGCCTATAGGAGTCGCTAATGCAGCAGCTGACTGAGAAACCTTGAGTTATTGCACCAACTGACTTTCCACCCCCTCAACAGAGAAAGGTGCCAATTATGTCGCATCTTCGTAGAGCTCCCGGATACTTCTGGTGCCTCATGTACAGGACTCCAACCCTGCCTGAGTTATAGGACTCAACGTATAATCAGCTAACAGTGTCTCCGTATTTTGACCAGAATCCGTTTTGATACACTGCTGTCACAGAGTATGTCCTGCAGGACTCATTACCATGTTGGTCCTTTGTGTTCTCGTCCAAGATGGGCTGTCAGGGAAATGTTTAAATTGCTCTTCACTTCGACATCTTGTCTTATCTTGTCTCGTGGCGAGAGCATAGCAACGGTGTTGGAAACCACAGGACGTTTTTAAATGCCCAGTCGAAGCCTGCAAGAAAGTATAGAGTATTTTACATTTTTAGGGAGATGTTCACGCACTGTATATACACATCATTAATAATTTATTGTAACATATGTCTCAACGAGAGTAACATAAATTATCTAAAGACGATTTATTAAAAGGGACACATTTAGCATAGTGTTTAACATGCCGTCTGGCATCCGCCGGCCATTTCTCTGCTCTGGTGAGTGAGGAAGGGTGTGAAGTGAGCTATTTTGAGGCAGTAGGTGGTAAATGGGTACCTCTCAAGATTTCACTGAGCGAAGGAATTGATTATTATGTACACTGCCACTCTGGAAGGGGGGCTACGTTTTAGTCTCCGCGAATGTCAGTGAGACGTATAATCTGATTGGGGCACGCCTCTCCCCCAGCTCCATCTGTCTCCCCCCGGCTAAATATCCCAATTAGTTCCGGTCTCGAAAGCCTCGCGCCCCCATTTCCCCGCCGCCGTCCTTGTCATCAGTGACGGAGCGATGACTACAGGATGTTAAAGCCTGTCCGAGGCAGAGGTGTCTTCGTTTTCCAAAGGCTGGGTGTCAACACCCTCTGCTGCCACCTAGGACTGGCGTTTAAAGCATTAGGAGAAATGCTCTTCATAGTGCTTATACTCTATGTATAGAAATCATGTTGGCGAGTTAGAGGATCGTATTTACGTTTTTTTTTGTAGTAGCTAAGTGGATGACTTCACTGTAATCTTGATACTTCTACCCTCACCTACCCCCCTAAATTGTTTACCTTGTTCAGACTTTCTTTGGTGCTGTTTGGTTTAATGCACCTCGGTCGTTAACGCTTGTTTGTCGGGCCATACAGAGAAGCACCGTCGCATCCCGTCAGGACGTCGTGCGCGAAGCCTCTTTGATTTCTCATGCAGTGGCACGCTTTAGTGGATTAATTAAACCCCCTAATCTGCTGCGCAATTAACTCTGTGTCTTCTGAGAGAAGCTGCACTGGATGAATTCATCAGGAATAATAGAGGGATTCCTCATTTAATTTAGCACAAAGGTTTTGATGGTGTAATGATTTCATCCTCCTGAGAAGAAATTATGTTGAACGGCTACTCTTTTAAACTTGCCAGCATCGATTAGTTACAATAAGATGTTTTCATATAAAAGATAATGAATTCCTAGCTGGAATTATGATGAGTCACCCTGCCCCCCCTCCCCCACACACACCCTCTCCTGTCGCCGTCCTGTTCCACGGCAACCAGCTACCAATCCGGAATCTGGTGTCCCCTCTCTCCACAGAAGTGTGTCTACTGCCGCAAGCGGGTCAAGAAAGTGTCGGGCGCCTGCATCCAGTGTTCGTGCGGCCGCTGCCCGACCTCCTTCCATGTGACGTGTGCGCATGCCGCTGGTGTCACCATGGAGCCCGACGACTGGCCGTACGTGGTGTTCATCACCTGTCACCGGCACCAAGCGCGCAGCTCCTTGGCTGTGAGTGTTCCAACTCCCTCGGGCTGCTATTTAAACAGATGATAAAGGCTTTAAATTAGGATTTTAAAAACAGTATCATTACTTGTGGACTTTAGCTTTCGGAGGCGCTTCCGTTCGGTCTGAAAGATGCCCCGCTAAGTCTGATCCATTTTAGTGTCTAATTCTTCATACTAATTCAGGTCCATGTACTACCATAATATCAAATTTTCAATAAAAAAAATGATAATTTCGATTTTGACAAGCTTGTGACTTGTGCTGTCGGAAATTTGATTAGCGTGACAATTCTATTTCTCTGCAGACGGTTCAGCTGTTGCTGCTCAGTTTTACAGCTGTATGTGACTAATTTAGATGATTATAATTGCTGATGTTTATTCTGTTTATTTTCTTAATAAGGTTTCATTGATTATAATTAATGTCATTAACTAGGCAGCATCTGTTATTGATACAATGAGTAATTAAAAGTCGACACTATCGAAGTCTTAGATTTCTGTATGTTACAGCATATTGTGGCAGCTGTAATGTGTACTTTTCCCGCTTATATAAGTGCAAAGTACCTTGACGTAAAGGTTTCAGTTTGTATGCTGGGTTTGTGTTGCATTTCTCATGATAAATGATGCTCTTTTGGCAGAGGAGCAAAGCATGTAAGAAGGACATCGTGTTGGGGCAGACGGTTATCAGCAAGCACAAAAACTTGAGGTACTACACATCCAGGGTCACAGAGGTCACCTCACAGACGTTCTACGAAGTCATGTTTGATGACGGCTCCTTCAGCAATGACACCTTCCCTGAGGACATTGTGGTAAGTTTGCTAAGTATTGACTTTTATAGACATCTAGATGTTACAGACAGTAATGGCCTTTTAAGGAATGTTTTTTTTTCAAGTACATTACACCCCATGAGATTCGAATGGCGCAAACAGTGGAATGGCTTCAAATTAGCAGCATTCGGAAAACCCAGCCACTGTACCCAGCAGGGAGCATCAATATCTTTGCTACCGTGCGCGAGTCAGTGAATCCACTCTGTAGTCAAGATCTTGCTTTGAACCGCATGTCCTTCCCGCCCGGGCTGTGACGGCCGCCCCGTTTATGCACCGTGGCAGAGCAGAGCACTGGACAAAAAACAGTCTGCAGCCATGGGTCTGACAGCTGGTGCTGGGCTCAGGTCAGTGACCCCGGCTTACTTACGAATATCCCTGCTGGACCCAAGAAACCAGCCCATCAGAACCTTTGCAATGCTCTTATCTGTACTGTAGTGCAAGGAACTGCACTTTAGTACAACACTGCACTGTACAGCACTGCTTTTTCACAAAAATGGTTAGAGCTCTTAGCCAGAAAATAGATCCGGTGAGGTCGGTACTGCAAGCAGAATTGGTGATAAATTAGGCGGAATGGCACGCCGAAAGGTAACGCCACTCAATGACAGGCCAAGGTCCAGTGGGGGTTCTGTGGTGCTGCCCGGCGTTTCCTACGTGCCGTGCTCAGGTGCTGCTCCTCCTCGCCATCTTGGCTGCAGCAGGAAAGCACATGGCAGTGCTGTTATTTTTCTTTGCTGCTGTGCATGCTTCGGACTTCTCTCTGAAGAGCTGGTAAATAGTGTCGGTGAAAGGAAAGTGTTTGTAGAATAGATGCATTCACCGAAGCCCTGGGTCGTGCCTTAGTAGGTCCCCACAAAGCAAATACAGATCTAAATCCAGGCGCAAACCCGGATGTTTGCCATAGAAAACACTGCAGCCACTAAGTTAGATATTATAACAGGAGCTACACATGAAATAGTAGCTAAAAATATATCTTGTGCCCTTTTTTACTATGCAACAAATAGATTGTATTACTTTCATTGTTCGTAGTATTTCTGAAGCTCTAAGGTTTATAGGTTTATTTGAAATGATAGTATAGAGTTTCCATGGGAACCCCTACAGATTCCCTGTCATTTGTGGTTGAAGATGTTAAGATTCTTCTCAAAGTGTATCATTGTTACTGGCATAAATGAAAAGCAAAATGAATGATGTTATTTTGATATTTATACACTGGATGCTTGATCTGTGGGCTTCTGACACGCTGTTAACTTGAATTACGGCTAATCATGATACGGTCAGTACAAGATGTCTACCATTTTCTACGTTCCAGTGATTCTGTTGGTACCGGGCTTCACGAGTCGATGTTCCGTTTAAAGTAATCGTCAGGCTGCGACCTTGTCCACGCTGTGCGGTTTCTCCACACCTGATAAACAAAACAAAAACAAACAAATAAACATGAAAACCTGGCAAACAAACAAACAAATAAAAACCCGCAGCTCCATCATACGGACTAGGATGCAGCTGATAGGAAGAGCCTCTGATTGACGACAACATGCCATCCTTGTTTGGATGCTGTACTGCCCCTTCTTGTTGCTGTAGTGATCGAGGCTCGGATGTTTTAGCCAAAGTGGTTTTTTTTTGGAGCCAGCTGCCATTTGAAGAGCCTATAACCCTTTTAAAATGTCCATCACATCACCTACTCCACGGGAAATGCAGTGTTGGCAAAAGCCAGCAGATGCTTTTTCATCCCTTCCACACGCACCACATATCGTGATCACCTTCACCCTTGGTTAGCCAGACTGCTAATCAAGATGAGCGTTATAAAATGACAGTATCCCTGTCAGTGCGTCCCTCCCCTAACGATATAAATGACAGCACCGCTGCTTATGGTTTAATTACTGAGATGTATGCTTCTGTGCAGTTTCTCGCAATAATTCAGGGAAATCAAACTTGTAGATCTGACAGAGCTCTGGCTGGGAATTCATCTCCCTCGAAGTACTCGACCTCTAAAAAGGCCATTGTTTTATTTCCTTTATTTGTTTGTGCTTTTTATCCTAGACAAATTGGTTTTGATATGATGGTAGGATTTGGGTTAACCCTGTCGTTTTGGTGAGAAAACAGAAGCTTGTGTAATCAATGATTCTCTCTGATCTGTCGCCAATGGAAATATTGCACGCTTTGGATTACATCTGTACTTCCTTTTATGGTTTGGTGTGTTTTTGGCAGCTGTGAGAGTTGACAGTAGGGGTCGTCTTATCCATTTGCTCATTATTACATGAATTACACACACAGGGCTCATCTCTGTTTTTAACCTGTAGTAGATATGAAAATGCATGCATCGTGTGGTAGCATTTTGATGCTGAGCTCTAAAGCAGTGTTAACCAATCGCTTCCTCAGGGGGGACTCACGGTGAATGTTTTTGCTCCCTCTGAGCTCCCAGTAGGGAGCAAAAATGTGCACTGTCTGGCAGGGAGTTTCGAGGGAGTAAAAACGTGGAACAACTGTGGGTCCCCGTGGACCGGATTGGGAAACACTGCTCTAAAAGGTTAATGTGCATCGGTCTGTGGTCTGAGCTAAGAGATACAAGATGTCCTGCTGCAGAAGTTTGGATGGCTGCAGAGAACAGAATGTTGGAGACAGGAGAGAGAAAAGCTCAGCCATATGCTATGGAGGCAGCTCATTTAGGGATTTTCAGTTCAACACCAAAATATCGGCATTTAACTCCCAGATGCTTCTCAGAGCCGATGGATGGGAATTTGAGGACAGTTTTATACAGATGGTTTTAACTGAAGGTCTTACAGCCGTGTTTGAAAACACAACACTTTGATGACATCTAGATAAGAAGAGGCCATTGTTATGCTGTTTTTTCTTTTTTTATGCACAGGTGAATATTGCAGTGCTTAATCATTAATCATGTCTGTGTGTCAAATTGTGTGTCAGAGAACCATATTTAGAAAGATGTCTATGTTCCTGACCCTCTGGCTGTTCACTGGCCATCACATTGCCTTCCAGTGTTGTTATAAACTCTGGGATTAGCATGGCTGAAATCATTTTCAGGCCACAGTTAGCACAAGAGTAGAGGCCACAGACCACTGCATGTTCAAACCACAAAAGGCATCCTGCTTGTTATATCCTTGAGCAAGATACTTAACCTGCATTTCCCCACAGAAGTTTCCAACTGGATAAATATTGTATGTAATGTTGCATATAAGGCATCCAGCAAGGGAAAGGGAGTAGAATTGCTGTGTTTCTTCACTTTCAATTTGCAATGGAGTATGCTTTTCTAGTATGTGTGCAGTTTAAAATTCTACATTCTACAGAATTCTACAGAAATAAAACGGCAGGATACAAAATGCTAAATGTGGTGACATATTTTCATCGCAGAAGTGAAGTGAAAATTCTGCTCCAGTGTTGTGGAATCCTTCTTAGTAATTAAGGCTTAATTGTCCTATTCACAGGGTTACCTAATGATACGCAAAAAGCAAAATGACTTCTGCATTTAGTTCTAATTATATACATGCAATTAAGTGTCCTGATCTCCTACTGGGATTTTTATTTATTAATTAAAGCGACCTAAAGACACCCATCAGTCAGCCTGTACAATCGGAGGCTGGACATCCTCGTAAATATGGTAGGAGGTCCCATGGTGCATCTTGGGTGGTCTTCTGGGTGGCAGCTGGCTTTGAGCCCTAACCTCTTTAGTGCAATTAAAGATTCTAGCTGTTTTTCCAACATTCGTGTCTAATCTTGAAAACTGTACCATTCTGTCCCAGAATGGGTTGCTTTATAAATACTCATTATTAACAGGAGAAATGCCATTTGCTTATATGGATGATTAGCTGTAAATCACTTTAACTGGGTTACAGGAAGACATATATGATAGTTTGATGCGGCGTGCCTTTGTAATAATGTATAGCTCCTGTTCTAGGTCAAATTCTTACACAACTCGATTATTCATTTGCCCCTGTGCTGTTCGGAAAGACAGGGAACACAATGTTACTTTGTGCTGATATCAATAAATCATGACCCTCACTGGAGCTGTTACACATTTTGCTGTTGGGAAAGTGAGTTTAAATGTTGCTGTAGAGCATATCCTCTTTAAACTGAACATTTCTGTGTCGAGTTTGACATTACTTTCACAGTCTGGCCAATTAAATATTTTTCTATGTAATGGAAAAAGTTGTGGGCTGGTAATTGCTCCGGACAATTAAGCTGGATTCCCAAATCCCAGTTGGGTCGGAGCGTTTTTTTTTTTTTTTAATTATTATTATTTTTCCAAAGACTTTCTTCTTTGGACATAATGGCACCAAGAAAATGAAAATCGGGTATTAATGAAACCGAATTCATTAAGCTTCTGTCTTACCTAATCCCAGTACTGTTTTTATGTCTCATGTTAACAAAAGACCACACATCCTGTATGTAGTGTAATTACTAGGAGTTAATTTGCTCTAATGCTTAAATCAGCACCAGCAAACAGCAAAATCCTTAGAAAATAGTAGCACAATTAGCCAGCCTTAATCCTAGCTTGACTGGCGGGAGAACGTTTGGGATGCGAGAATTGCTTCCTGTGGCATCTCTGACTGCACAAGCACGCTTTGCGGACGGAGTAACGGTCTTCGAGGGAAAACAGGGTGAATTTCCAGGTGGTCTGGTGATGCTGAGGTGGCTATCACTGACTCAGAACCGAGCCGGGACCAACCATCCCTTAATCCTGGAAAATTCCGGACATATCCTCCTCTCCTTTGAAGGCTGATCGGTGCGATGGGGACTCGGAGCATAGAGACACACGAGGTCCCATCTGCTCTCGTGCAGCTGTGCGGCTCGGATCCGCGGGGATCATGGGACGCGGCGCGTTTCTGCTGCTCAGCAGTCGCAGGATTAATTCCGGCGTCTCCTTAAGCCGATCTCAGTTGGCGCGTGACCTTTCTCGCTCTCTCTGCACCCCCAGAGCCGGGACTGCGTCCAGCTCGGTCCTCCAGAGGTGGGAGAGACGGTGCAGGTCAAGTGGCCAGACGGACTCTTCTATGGAGCCAAGTACCTGGGGTCCAACACATCCTACATGTACCAGGTAAACGCCATAGCAGCGTAGCGTCACGGCTGTTCCGCCGTATGCCGGACCGTGGGCCACTGACCACCAAATCCCTCTCACGCTGATCTGGACAGCTGAGGGTTACTCCTCTCCACCAGGGAACAAAAAAAAAAGAAAAACACAACATTGTCTCTGGGAGGGAAGACAGTCTAAAATATTAAAAGCTGTCTTTAATTATTCATGCGGTCCTGATGTGGGTGTGGGGAACTTCTGCATTAATTCTCTCTGTGGCTTTTGGGAGTTTGAAACAATGTTGTTTTTGCTGTAATAGTCTAGTGGGGATTTATTTGCTGGGTTTGTACAGTGTTTTAAAGGATCCCTCTACCTTTGTGGGAGTGTGAGCACGTCACCACGCACAGCCGTCGGATTTGTTGTTACCGCTTTTCTTTTTAGACACGCTAGGCTGCTAAACTGTCACCTGAATGAAACTCCCTGCCGTATCTGTCACGTCTGATACCCGCTGCGGGAAATCGGCAAAGATCTGTGCAGGTTAGGGGATTTAGCTGCACAAGTGTCCCTATTTTACAGCTGCAGCCCAGTTCCAAGCTGATAATATTCCTACCAAATTGCTTCTCGTAAATCCAGAAGTATTATGAGAAATCCTTAATTATTATTATTATTATTATTATTTTCCACCGGCTAAATGCAATTTAGAAAGTCGGCAGAATATTTTGAAGGAACACCGCCCACGTTCTAATTTGCCTTTCAAACCAATATAATACCTTTTTAATTCCTTTAAACCCATTAAGGCATTTGGGAGGATTGCAGTAAAAATATTATTCCTGCCACGTTGACTAGGTTGAGACACTCATCGGCCGAGCCTCAGCACACCTTAATATTTCGAACCTAAATCAGGCATCCTTGGAAAATGTGATGGATTCAGTAGCGCAGTTTTCCTGATTTATCATGTTCACGTGGTTAATATTTCTGACCACAAATCAAGTGGTCTGTCTCTCCGGATTGTGTGTTGGAATCTGCAGCACGTATCTGTAAAAATACTCCTGAAGGCAGTGAAGCAAAGGCACTACATTTCACCTTTATTTCCTTTTATTCATTTAACTGAAATTTTTATCCCAAGTAACTTACAGTAGATGGAAGGTTTACAGTTTATGTTGGTTCCAAGGGTTTCTAAGCCACAATCTCTCGGCACAGGAGGATTTGGAATCATTGGTTTATTCACGCTCTCGTGCAATCTGTGCACGGTTGTTGTTTGCGCACAATTCAGATGTGTAGCTCTGACCGTGAAGGCAGGGAGTCTGATTTCCGGCACGGATTTCACGTCCGATTAGGCTGCTATGGTTAGTCTCCAGGAAGAGGTCTCATAACTGTTAGTGACTTTGGTGACACTTTCTATGAAAGCTGTGTCTATAAGAATCTATGAACACATTCATAACACATTATAATGCATTTATAAAGCATTACAAACATGGATATAAATATTTATGAAAAGGCATAACACATTATAACCATGTTTATTATGCAGTATGAATGCTCTGTGAAACTCTCATCTGTAATGCACTATAATGCAGTACAAAGCCATCATAATGTAATATAAGGGTATCTGTAGTTCGTTATAGATGAGAGTTTCATTGAAGCTCATTAAGTATTATACTACATATGCCTTAGGACTGTCAATAGGAGGTGCTGTAATACTTAATTCTTATACTGACCAGTATAATGCATTTTGAAGGTATCTATAGTGCATTATAGATTAGCTTTATTGTAGCTTATGTCGAACTATAATGCATTATGTATACTATAATACATTATGACTGTCAATAGAAAATTCTGTAATGCTTTATTAATTCTCATACTGACCATAATAATGCCGTATGAAGGTGTCTGACAGCTTTAAGTATAGTTTTACCGTACCTTATTTTATTTATTTTTTTTGAACCAGAGCCAAAATACTGAAGAAAACAGAAAACAATCGACAGCAGTGGTCTTCAGTGAAATATGGTTCACCTCAGTGGGTATTAGCAGCCATTTACCCCTCTCCCACTGCTCCTTCAGCTCAGAATGCAGCCCCAAGCATCAAAGATGATTCTGAAATCGCTTTATACTCATCGAAGCTCTTTGTTCTCTAAAGTACCACTTCCTGTTCAAAGACCCCGTACTCTTCCACTTCTATAATGCACTAATGACCCCACGCTGTGTGTGTTTTAAAACCAAGACATAATCTTCTGTGGGCCGTTATGTGACAGAAACATCCATCCTGGTACTCAGCAGTCCCCCTGTGCCCTTCGGTGCACCTTGTATCGATTTTTATCTCCCAAAGTTCGACGGGAACTTTCCAACTGTCTGCTGCCGGTGAATCATTCGCTCACCTCATACCTGTCTTACACCAGAGGGCCCTCTTCATAGTACAGGGCATTTAAGAGTAGAGTGGCCGTTCGTTCTGGTAATCAGCGAGGTGGAGTGTCATTATCAGCCCCCGTGGGCGGACCCCAGGGATTTCTAGAGACCTCACATTACAGATCCCCATTAAACGCGCCTTTGTAAGTGTGTGTGTGGGTTCATTCTGGCTGTCTGTGTCTGAGGGTTGAGTTTTTATCTAGAGGGATGTCTCCACTATTGTCCTTTATGAGCTAAGCCTAGTGTAAAAGCTGAAATATAGGGTAGGTGAATGTATCCCCAGAAGTACAGCAAGACTTGCATCCAAAGCAGTGTTTATGTACCTGTATCTGCACATAGCGAAATTCATCACTGAAAAGTTTCACAGTCTTCACAGATATAACATTATTCCCCTTTATCCAAAATATTTTCTCTTATGGTGTAAATCATGCTTTAAAGTTGCTCCAGAAGCAGCTCCAAAGCTGTGGACTTCCTCCGGAATGAGAGACGTTCACGTATTATATGCTGACACTGGGGTAGCTTGCTGGTCTGCAGATCTCATGTATATGTATATTCTAACAGCAGAAATAGTCACTGCCTGTACTGAACGTGTCTACTATGCTAGCACTGAATGTTAATTAAGATCAGTGTCTGATGTAGACGGAGACTGAGAGTGAAGGATCCTCCCCCTCTGATAATGGATCGCTTCAGCTATTAAAGATGTGAATTTTGCTGCAGCTGCTGGATAATTGATCTATTGCCTAAACAGAACCTGTGAAACATGTCGCGCTGAGTTACCCGCTCTAAACGTGAGCCGAGCGCCGTCGTGTCTTAACCGCGGCGGACGTCGACCTTGGGAAAGTGGGCACCCTGTGCATGTGGCTTAGCGTGACGGGCAGGGGCGGATGCAGGGTCGTCCGGGTTACGGTTACCGTTAGCAGCCGGGAGCGACGGCACCCACGTGTCCGTCACGTGGCATCTTTAAAAAAAACGTGGGCAATTCTAGCGTTACGGGCTTGACATTTAGTCTTATACTGACAAGCAAAATGCCTGAGAGTGTGGAACGGCTTATTATCAAGGAGTCAATTTACATTCTCGTGTAACCTCTTGGGTTGAATGTAAACATCCTCAGAATTCATATATATTTATTTGCATTTTAGATATACAAAGCATTTTATCAGTGTTACGGATGTGACATCATCAGAAAAACCAACCCGGTTACTAAGAGGCTCTGCGGGCTCTCCTGTCCTTGATGAATGTAGTAACCATCATTTTTCTTGTGGGGGGGATAAAAGGTGTTGAACTCAGAGATGTTTAAGGCACTTCCTGCAGTCAGCATGTTATTTCTATTTCCGTATCGTGCATTTTGTTTGTAGATTCCTGTGTGAGAGAAACGTCATTACATGTAAGGAACCCCATGGCGTCCTGCAGCCCCTCTTACCCAGCAACAGAACTGCATATCCTCAAAAAGGCATCTTGCGTAAGACGGCCCCCGTAAACCAGAAAACGGTAAATTATTCAAAGCACCAGCTGAGAGAGAAACGCAGGAGGGGATAAAAGGGAGCCCTTTAAAGAGCGGCTGCTGGCGGGGTGACCTGTTTGGGCGAGTTCCTGGATCCAGGCCCACGCTCGGGCGCTGAGTGCCGAGTGTCGGCTGCCTCCGTAGATCCTTCGCGTTGCGAAACCACATCGCCGTTATCGCCCTGCCGGGTGATTGGCTAGGATGTGCCCGTGACTGACTTCTGTCCATTTAATATGTGCATAAATGAGTATAAATAGGCATCAGTTCCAGTAGTTAAGAGATGACAGAATATGTGAGAAAAGTACGGAGCCGGGCCTGAATGTGATGGAACCGGTAAAAATGCAGACTGTTTGCAGACCACTGCGAGCGGTCTGAGTCATGCGGGGCACGTAGCTGCAGCCTCGCAGCTTTTTCTGATTTTAATTAAGGGCTCGGTTCTGCTAATTGGACAAAAATGCTCGTCCACTTCAGGACCCACACAGGCAGTTTTTCGGACAACCTTGGCAGTTGAGAGCGGAGCTGGGGTGTTGGGTCACTCGGTGGCAGACGACTTGGACCCAAAACGGGTCTGGCTGGGCCATACTGCAGTACCTTTAATCCTGGTACTTCATCCGAATTGCTCCATTAAAAATATCTAGCGGCATAAATGGCAAAAGTTTTAAGCCCCTCTGTGGGAAATAAAGTAAGTACTGAAGTGATTATGACGACTAATGAATAGTAGTAACTCACAGCTAATTTATGGTGCCCAGTTTACATCACTGAAGCTTCTTGGAGTGTGGAAGCCCCCTGATAAGGGCACCTTGGTCACATGGTACAGGAAACACATCCAGTAAACACTAGTTCTCCACGGTCTCAGGACCAGCTTTTCTGTGATGGTCCGAACAGCTAAGCTGGTACATTAGTGGTGCGATTGTGGTTGGGGACTTGTTTATGTGAAAGACTAAGATAATATGGCTTGTGATGGTCCTCAGCAAGGTTGACGTCAGTGTTCAAGGTGATGTCTTTGTGCTTGGGTGGTTTTGAGGAGATAGACAAAACCCATCCCTTAGCCTATATAGTTTTCAGTATAGTGGAGTCTATAGCTGTAGCTGGAGGCTTTATTAGATTAGAACAAATCGGTCTTCTGGGAAAAAATCCAGGGTGGGATTTGCACATTGTGTATCTGATCTCTGGTTGACGTCATCGTGCCTTGTCGTCTGGTTGAGCAGGATCGTTTTTGATCACTGTAGGTGGAATTCGAAGATGGATCCCAAGTCCTCGCCAAACGCGAAGATGTGTACACCCTCGACGAAGATCTGCCGAAGAAGGTGAAAGGGCGCCTCGTAAGTATCTGCTACACGCTGTAAGTAAGCGCCTCTGTCCCCGTCCTTAAACACAGCCGCATGTGCCCTGGCCCCCTCATTGCCTGTCCTTTTGTCTCGAACGTAAAAAGCACACGCTTCCCCGCGATTATTTCCTCATTGAACCATCTACAGAACACAGTCAGAATCTCACATGGCACGACATTCAATACATATGAAAATTAACAAGTCTCGTGAATTCCTTTAATCAAGACCTGGCGATGAAGGCAGTGCTGCAGTTTACAGTGTAAGCCTCAGTATGCAATCACAGATTTCACGCTGCGGTTAAAGCCAGGTCTGCTTTAAGGGGAAATTTAAGGGTGGTTTAATGCGCCATCCTGACCTTAACCCCCTGTGGTCCTGCAGGATGAGGGCCTTGCCTTGTAGCGCTGCTTTTTGCTCATTCACATGCAAATGCGAGGTTTGAACGCCAAAGCCACTTTTATTCCCCTAATTACTCTTTTATGTTTTCCACCATTTTACACTTTTTCCAAAGTCGCATTTCTACCCCAACTGCTCAGTATCTCGTGAGATTATAACTGCATTCAGGTCTTGTGCATGTGTGACTTGAAGTTTGTCCCCCATTAAATTTCAAGTAAACAAATAAGGTGCCAGATAATTTTAAAAGTCAGCGGAGACCTGAGCCATTTATGTAATGCTAACTGCTGTGGTAATTAAGGGAAACAGAGACACTGAGACCATGACGTAAATAATCTTGGCCTGTCCAATTTCTGTCAAACAGAAAGCATTAACTGCGAAAGGGCATTAAAAATGAAGGGAGAATTATGTTGTGTGTCGGAATTAGATGATAAAATGGACCAAAAATAAACTGATTTGATGGCATGTGGGATTGATAAATACATACAGCATACTATTGGCAGGGGGTGGTTCATATATGTTGTCAAGAAACCCAGGTTAGTAACAGATTACTAAATGAAAAATGAATAAAACATTGTAATCATTTGTGGTTCAGTGTCATTTCAGCAGCTTTGATGAGTCCATTTGAATGTGTTAATATGTGAAGCTGTAACAGTGTCTCACCTCAGTCTTTTGTTTGTCAGTCTATAACACTGAAGAAAGATTAAAGTTATGCAAATATTCTGCTTTTCTTTCTTAGTGAGGTCATTATGGAAATGTTTTGAAATGCACTTAGGCAAGATTTTTATCCTTTTTCCTTTAATTACATATAGCTAATGCATATGCTTTAAGAGTCATTCTCAACGAATCAAAAGATGGGGTAGTTAGATACCATGCTGACAGAGTAGCTAAAGAATGTTTTTGATGACTTCTTGAGATATGTCTTGCCGGGTTGTTCCGTCATGGCATACCGGGGCGGTTTTTCTTCCTTCCTCAGTCCACGGCCTCCAGCATGCGGTTCCAGGACGCCTTCCACACGCCCATGATCCAGGGTGAGCACAGGAAGAGGCAGAGGACGCCCAACTCCCGCTTCCAGAACGACTACGTGGCTGACCTGAGTGGGCGCTGCGGCTCCAAGAGTGCCTGCGAGCAGCGGAGCGGCAAAGGGAAGTGAAGACATGACCACCAACGGCGGGAATGCCGCAGTAGACGGTGAAGCTCTGGGTGGACCAAGGAGAGAGCGAAAGGGTCCTTAAAAAGTAACACTGATCCCGTAAAACAACGTCCTTGCCAGCCACCCAGAGCTTTCACAACTGTCAGGGAAGAGAATATAAATCTATATTTGTTGCATAATCCTTTTTTTCTTAAAGAGACGATAGGCATAAAAAGAATGTTTGGTATGTATATTTAAAGAGTCAGAGACTTTTGTAAAATGCCTAGCGCCCGATTTCCTCCTAACACTCATTTTTTTTTGGATGTTAATTCACTACATTAAAAAGCGTGTAGCTTTAATTTTTTATCGAGCGATGATGTTAGACTCGTCCCCGATTTTTTTATTTTCTTTCCCCCTGCATGCTCTGCATTACCACTACTGTTTATTTCCTCTTTTGAGGAATCGATTAATATGTGAAACTGAAAATTACCGAAATTCTGCTATTGAATAAATCGCATCATATTTGTTTGTTAAATTAATTCAGTTTTTTTGTAATAATTTATTTGGGCTTTTTAAACACACGATGACTAACAGGCTTAAATATTAAATCTTGTTTTGCCTTTTACACCTGTTTACTACCTTTTTTCAGTCTAATACTTTCATGTCGATATTGAAATACTTATCAGAAATTAATTTTCTTCGCATTTTGAAATCAGCATATGAAATAGAAAGTCCTTACAAGAAGGTCTTAATCTGGAAATATCCCATTTATTCATGGATTTCAGTGCCAGGTTTAAGTTGTTATTCAATAACAACAATAATTTCTAATCCCTGCAAATAAATAAACAAAACAAGCAAGCAAACAAATTAATTAATTCATTAATTAATTAAAATTAAATGAGTTCTTAGCCGTCATTTTCCCCCCAAAGAGCAGCTTACACCTCAGTGCTCGTGCTGCCTACCCATCGTATTAACGGTGACCATACGCCTCAAATGACATCTGGACTAAACGAAAACTTAAAATGACACCCTTTTGTTCTGTCACACAACAACCTTAGAGGGCACAGAATGTTTTTGATGCAGCAGACGATGGCAAACTTATATGAAAAGCTATTCATGACTTAAGCCAGGTAATATGTATTTATTTGAGGGGGGGGGGGTGGTTGAAAACAGTTTACCTAAAATTTTACCTAAAGCCCCCCTAAAATAGGCTTACCGACGTCCCTGATTACATGGTTACAACATTCACGGTTAACATAAATACACATATTAATTTGCACTATATAAAGTGTGGTGCAAAGCATGCTGGGAACGGCATAATTAGTCCTGCTAACCAGCCCTGCGGTGTCACATTTATGCCAGCCAATCATGGACAGTTGGCGAGATCAGAACAAACAAAAGTAAGCTTGCCTCGGGGACCCGACACAGGCGGTGGGCCAAAATAGTGATCACCGCTCACACTATATCGTAAAATTACTTTGATTTTGTTTGAAGTAGACGCCCAGCTTAATGTTTACAGAAGACTCTCCTCACAAGCCCAGAGAGCAATTAGCCTCGATCGTCCTGTAGCTCAAGAAGTAGCGTATTGCACTAGCAGTGCAAAGGTCATGTGCACATAAATTGGTATCCCTTTGCTCTAGTGTAAGTTGCTTTGGATAAAAGTGTCAGATAAATGAATAAATCATCTCTTAGTGAGTCTACAATAACCCATCCTCAATTACAGTGAGAACTGCTTCTGCAATGAAAATCGCATGGGGAGTTGTGTGTTTTGGCATCCGCTGTGTAAAACTGTACAGCACACATACCCCTTTCACAATGTGAAGAGAGAATGTTCATGCATGTTCATGTATGTTTGGGGAGAGTCGAATGTCCAGAAAGTAACTAAGACCAAGGTTTGGTGACAGGTGCATGTAATTACCTGACCTCCTCGTTCTGACAGGTTTACCATAGTACCTGTGCAATAAGCGAGGTCGCTGACGATCTGGATGAAACAAAAATACCCGAATACTCTGCCACAAATCAAACTGACCTGTAGGGCTGTCTACTCATGCTTGATGGGAAATGAGTATTGTGAGCGTCTAGCCTACAATGTCGTAACAGTTTTGGGTTCTTGGCTGTTATTATAGAACCGCTAACATGGAGTATATAATCTCACTCTCCTTGTGGGTAACTGTCTTTATAATATCTTTTTAGGGAAAAAAAAGTCCCACTTGTGTGACGAATCAGATTTTGGGAAATGGGTCAAAGACGACACACAAACAATGGCAGACTAGCCGAGCACCCAGATTGCCAGGGAATGTGACATTTCTTCCCCACACTGTCCACCACCCTCCAGCGTGGGCCTGCTTGATGGTTTAGGTACTGGGTCCATCTCAGAAATCCTAGTTGTTCCATTCTGTTCTGGAAGGCACGTTTAAGTAGTCTAGCGGCAGGTGACTCATATTTTGTATGCAATCATGGTTAGTGGAACCATAGCTGAAACTACCTTTTCAGGGTTCTAGGTAAAGTTTTAACTGGGAGGCCCCTCGACCAAGAAGGTCGATCTGATGATCATTTAATTTCCTCCACGATGCAGGAAATTCCGTAGCCTTAAGCACTTGACTATAGCTAGGCAGACCTCACTAGAACAGCGTACAGCTCAGCTCCTATATGGAAAGATCTGGACTCAAATCCGGGGACTGCCAGAGTTATCATATTACCATCGGGCCCTTTAGCAAGGCCCTTAACCACAACTACTCCAGGGGGGGCTGGACGCTGGTCGCCCCATCGTCTGACCCCAGAACCTAAATATACATGTGAGTCTGTTTCTCTCATGGAGAGCAAGATGGGATGTGTGAAAATGACTCCTTTTCCCCAAGGGGATCGATAAAGTACAACTATTCTATAGTACAAGTGCTCCAGCAGGAAGCGACAGACGTAATAAACAGTATGGAACATCCCATCCGGGGAATTCAAGCCAGAGTTTATGAGCTGAAGAGCAGGAGGATCTGGACCGGGACGAAATGCTGCGGCAATTAAAGAAAAGAGAAACAAAAGTTGGATGTGGCTTGAATTCCCTAGATTAGTTACCCTTGATAATTAAAAGAACTAGATGGGACTGCATTAAAAATTTGTCAGAGCTGAAAAAAACATACATTTTCTATTTTTTATGCTTCCTGGGTTTTTCCATATAAACTGCCAGACATATAAGACTGGTTGGTTTAACTGGGTACAGCGACAGCGTGTTCTCTGCTCTCTCTCTCATGCCCCGGGTCGCATAATTAAGATTTCTGCTCTATTTGCAGACAAGAGGGTTCTGAGGTTTGGGAAATTAGGCACCTTCCCTTTCGGGCTCCTATAGCCGAAGCAGCCTCCTGTGACACCATTAATTAGAGGTGAGAATAGCCCGATGGGGGCTCGCTGTCGAAGGCACGCTAACTAGGCAGAGTTCGCCCCCCGTATGCTGTTCTTTCCCTTTGGTGACTAATCTGGGAGTTACTTGTGATTCCTCGTCTTTGGAAACTTAATCTGATGGCAACACTTAAAACAATCTGCCCCACTGTCTTGTCTGGTACATCTGGTGCTGAAAGATATTGCAAAGACCATCTTTGGCGATCGTGTTCAGTCGGTTAATTCCGACTGTGTAATTGCTACTCACAAATCACACTGAAATATACACCCAGAATCGCAAGAATATCCATTGATCACATAATATTGGGTACTGTAAGAAAACATAGTGTTTAGTTGCACAATGAAGGCGGTAACATCCTTCACCTCCCCCCCCCCACCATTTTACTGTTGCCCCTGTGTCCCTCCCATGAAGAAACATGTGAAGCCCCCACAGTAAAAGGGCCATTCAAAACGACAGCATGACCTGTGCCTGCTTTCAGCCTTTCTCAGTTAGGGGGTGCGTACACAGGTGCAGTGGCGATCGCAGTGTGTTCTGTTCGGCCTTTGGGCGTCTCCCTCCCGCCTCCGCCCCGACCGTGATCCCCGCCTGTTGCGATTCTGTAATCCGCTTCAAACAGGTGGTCTGAGACCTGCACATTTAATACTGCCTCTGGACTACAGCCATAACGTTTTCAATTAGAAAATCCGTCCACGGCCACAGGAACGTGGCGCACATTTATCTGCCAGCTTTCGGTCCCGTCCCTCTTGCCGTCTCCTAGCGGCGCACCCTGGCTTTGTGCGATAAGGACACGCACCCTTCCTCCCGGGGGTGTCTAGGCTCTGCATCGTCCACTCTCTTAATACACCTCCATCATTACCCACCGATCCAGTGGCTCCCCCTCATCTCGCCCAGCCGTATGCGGGGGGCGGCTCTGATCAATACCGGGTCAGGACATCACCAGAGCAGAGCACCAGAGGGAAAAAATATAAAACACAGTAGATCCGTATGATCTGCAGGCTCCCCGATACATGCAGAGCAGTTGGTTTGCCACAGAGACAGACTGTCCATCATCCACAGCCACATCCCCTGGTCTGCAGACAGATTGCAGCCCCCCCTCCTGTTTTATGCAACCACTGAGAATCCGGCTCGTCCTGAAAATGAAAACCCCCATCATCCCCCTGTATAATGGTAATAACAATAATAACTGGGGTGGCATTCTTAAGCCGTTATATATTGCGTTGCGTTAAGTTATACATTTAACGAGCCGTAATCTGCTCCACTGCGCCAAATCGATATCGCAAACATTTTTTCCCCCAATGATGGGAGAGGTTTGTAGGTAGTACCAACAAAACCTGGGTAATATTTCAAATGCTTTATTTATAACACACTGCATGCAGAGTAAGCAAAATGCAATATGCATTAAAATCAAATACACCAAAATTTTAACAAATCAGTTTATTATGACGATTCTTAACAATTCTAATTATTTTTTGATTACTTACTGTAAGTTAATAAATTTTCATTGGTTTTGATATGAATAATTTTTTAACTGTTGCGACAAACATTTAACACTTTGAACATGGCGGCTAACATAGGCTGCTGAGCTGCCTTGACAGAAAATGACAGGCTTCTGGAAGTTTCTTTGGTAAATGTGCAGGGATTATATAGTGTGGATTTCAAAGGCTCACTGCTGGTTCATGTTTTAGGTTTCAAACTTACCTGCCGTCTCTGTGGCCACCCCCTATAGGGCGCGTGGAAAAAAAAAAAATATATATATATGTTTGAAAAAAGGTGTCTGACAACAGAAAGAACAATGACGCTTCAGCTGATCCTGGATCAGACCACAGGTGCCCAGGCCAATCCTAAGGTGTTTCTGATCAGGGCTGCTGAAGAGTTAAGAAAGAACCTATATTCTCAGTAATCAATATGCTACACATTAACCTTTACACCTCCAGCAGGACTGGATCAGTATGTTCATAGAGAAATCTGACAGCTTATTATATTCGCTGGAGGATAAGAAGAAAAGGTGATTTCAGTCAATAATTTGCGTACACATCTGGTCTGGTAAGGTTAATTATAATTACATGTTTTGTACTGTCTACCTTTATAAACATTGTGCAACCAAAAAGCACGATTGAACAGATATTAGATCTAGCTGTTCCAATCATAAGTACTACTACTCAATGAGTATTAATCGCTACATTTGTTTATTCTGCTTTGCTGTATGATTAAAGGATGAAGTACAGTATGCAGATGCATATTTTTAGGCAAACCACAAAGAGGCTGTTTTGTGCTTTTAATCACAATAATACAAAAGAGAGGAAATGGTCTGGCTTTTTGCATATGCTTTAATCTGCACACTTGTTTTTTGAAAGGGGTCTACTTCTGCTCTGTGGTCTCTTGTGATGTGGTCTGTATTACGCTTTAAAAATACAATACCGCTTTCTTGAAGCAGGCATCAAAAAACCACTTGTCAAGTGTCGATTATACCGGCAGAATGGATGTAAGCGAGATCTTTCGGAGATACGGGGCACTGGTGCTGTTAGGTATTCTCAGCGCATGCTGGCCGCTACGTGCTGCTGGCCGCTACGTGCTGCTGCCTCACTGGTTCTCCTTTCTGTCCCCACTTGCAGTTTCCTTATACATGGACCTCGCTTCTGGAACCAGCCCTCATCCTTAATGGTCTATTTCCAGGGCTGCGAGGGACGGTTTCAAGTTCTTTCGGAGCACAGGGCACGTAAATCGGTCAAAGCGTAACTTGCCATTGCCTGTCACCCTCCCGTCCCTCAGACAGAGCTGACATATCATACTGGCTCATGTGCAGGTATTTAGAAACGACATTTAGGGACGATAAGTCATTATAGTAGCGCTTTATACAGACTGACGCCAAGCTATGTTAACATTGGCGCCAGAGTCTTTAGTACAGAAAATCATGTATAAGTTATGAAATATAAAAATACAAAAACCTTAAATTCACCCTAAACCACAAACCATTAATTTCCTTCACAGAATTCAAAAGAATGGCCCCATGGATCCTTCTAGGAACACAGACGTACATTATATATGGATATAAAGGTTAATATACTTTGCCCTGTAGTCTGATTATTGTCACGATAAACACCATGTCGTTGACAATGTTTCATAACACAAAACAATGTTGTTTCATTCGGTGCTTACATGGGCGAAGCCCTTTGCACTCCGCTGCCATAGTCCACACGCACAGAGCCGCACTGTCTGATGGGTGCCTGACCCATTTAGTCATGAATGAGGTAGTCACATGGTCAAAGGGTCGCCTCGCGTCCCCTTGAGATTTATTTGCCTGTCACGGCATGGACCTGCTGGAAGACACAGCCATGCATCACATGACATACTGGGCTTTCTTCCTTTTATCGCAGTGCCTTTGTGAATATCAGTACCTGAGCTATCAGGAAAATACCCTGCGGGACAGTTTATCTTATTAATCAGATCTTTGAAAGACGTATGAAACCGTAAAATTCCATGCAGACAGAAGTGCGCCGTTTATTACCGACGTTTCTGATGATTAGAAACATCCTCTCCTGTCTACACATCCCTACCCAAATGAAGTCCCCCTTCCTTCCGCCCATCTGTAGGTCACTCTATTGCTACAGTTTCCACATTTCTTACCCTTTTTTTTTCTTTGTAAAACGACTGGAGGATCCTTTCTAAGAGCAGCAGCTGTATATAAACCCGAAACGTTAACCACATAATTCTATTTACCCTTCTGAGGCTTCCTGTGTCCATTAGGTTGGAGACAGGGATCTGGTATTTTCATAACCGTGGCGTGATTTTATTCTTCATCTTTCCTTCGTCGACTTGGAGACGTGGAGCGTTTCTGAGAACCGGGCGGCATGGGAATCAGCAGAAATGGGTAAAAACTGTAATAAGGTCTGTTTCCGTTTATTTCCTTCCAGCGTGTCTAACGCTCAGGATGTGGTGACCTTATTATGACTGAATATGAGCAAATCGCTACATAAATCAATCTGGCCCATGATGGACTGGCATTCTTAGAGAAATTCAAGAGATCTTTATTGTCAACCAGTCAATATGCATGAATACATTTGGGATTTAATATCGTCTCCCTGTGTCCCATGGTGCTACATTTACTAAACAATATACAGTGACATACTAGCATTTACAACTAGACTATGTACTTCTGAGGGTGGATGCCCGCTACCGGGTCAGATGCCCTGTTCTTCCAGGGACGAGCTCCATGCTAATCGCCACTCTGTACCGGCAAAGTGCTTATGGAAGATGGATGGGTGGCTGGATGTAATGGAAGCTGCAGACACGGACTGTAAAGTCACTAACTATAGGCACTATATGATACGATATTCACAATGAAAATCTCAACCAAATGTTGGAGTTTAAATTCACAAGACGCGGCTTGTGCACATTATCCAATTTTTTTTAAAGTATTTAAGCTCAATATTTTGATTATGCAAGGGATTAAAAAAATTCAGGAAAATGTTTTCTTCAGAAACCCATAAAATCACTTTTCTCATGGCTCTTGCTCCTTAACTCAGTGCCAAACCGTCCCACTTATATATCATAGTCCATCCTTATTTTCATGTATATATTTTTCATTATTGATTTACTTATTCTGTTACTGTTTATTTCTGTACTCTTTGTCTGTATTTTATTGCTGATATTCTCTAAGTTTATTACTGTCTTTTTCTTTTTTATTGCACAGTCTAGCAGAGACTTAGGTAATATGTTTCACTGCATAATACGTATGTGACAAATAAACAATCTTGAACCTTAAAATGCCGCCCACTCATTCCCCCAATAATTCCCACAATGCAACTGGGGTGAACCCAGAGACGTCAATTAGACTTTATGATAACAGCACCTGTTATGAAGCGGGTGGTGTCCACAGGTTAGCACCGTCCATCTCCGGATGGGGGAGGGGGTTAGGGTTATGGTTTCTCATTTGTGGGGGAATAAGCCTCTCCGTTACAGGCTTTGCTGGATTTTCTTACTGAAGGCAAGATTATGAACAGAACTGTTATGAATACGAGGGATTGGAGATGTCGCTGATATCAGAAAGACTGATGACAGGGAAGGCGGTTTTATGGGGGGGGGGGGGGGGGGGGGGGGGGGGGGGGGGGGGGGGGGGGGGGGGGGGCGGTTGCTGAGTGGAAAAAAAAACAAAAGCTATTAGGCTATTCACTTCTTGGGGAGGCTTCCTTCCTCAGAACTGACTCTGAGCCACAGTCAGTCACAGTCAATTTGAAAGATCAAATATCCATCATAAACAAGAGTGAATGGCAAAATGTTTCAGTGACACTTTGAGGGGCCACAAATAATGCTGTAATACAGTCTTAGTGTATTTATTCAGTAACTAAGTATTAGTTACGTACTGATCCCATGTACATTCATCATTGATCAATCATAAGTTACTACATCTGTTCATGATTTGTACTTGAGTAGTAACTGAGTTACTAAGTTACTTGTGCTGCCTCAAGTGAAGTGTTACCAAGGTTTTTTTTTTTTTTTTGACCAACTCTGGAGACAACTGAGTTCCTTAGTGATTAAGTTTAATGCATAATGGATGAAGCAATGTAAGTGGGAAACGAGGAATGAAAGATTGGCGCTCTCAGCATCTCAGCCCATGTGGGGAGTTTGTGGAGAACAGGAAACTCCAGAAAGGGAGTGACGACATACTGGTACTACCGTATGATTGAAAATGCATGGTTTGCCACACCGTAACGTGAAAAAACACGGCTCTTTGGCGAGAGTATTGTAACACCTGAAAAGAGCACTCCGATTGGCTCTAAGATTGAATTTGGCACATTCCCTTAAAGGGCCAGCTACGCCGTCCACACTTACACACGCACATGTTTTCAGAATTGTCTTTTGCTTCTTAATGATGGCAATATAGTGTAAAACTTGGAGGACATTAAGGTCAAATACATCCCCTCCCCCCTTAACGCAACAAGTGGCCCCAGTCTGCCCCCCTGGCCCCCCCAAGTTGAAATGGTCTACAACTTTCACTGTCCCTCAGCGTCATTAAAATCTGGAGGTAAGTTCTATGTACCGTATGGTAAACAATGATCGAAGACGTTAACATTTCACATAGACACACAACAGTATGATTTATATGTGCTCATTTTCAAATAGTGCTTTAAATATTTAAAAAGTCTAGGATTGTATTGCATATGAATATATTGAATAAATTTGGATGTATAGTACACACACTGCAGTTTATTTACATATCCAACCATCTTAACAGCTAATCCCGGTCTGGGACACGGGGATGTACAGTTCATAAATATGTGTATGTAAAACATTTAAAAATAGCAAGACCCGCATGAATATAGGATAGCTTTAATGGAACATGTGTCTCCTGTTCATTACCTTCATTTGTTTTATTAAGCTGGAAAAAAGGACTTTTCTCTTAAGGTTGTTTTTTTAACGATGTTGGTGCCATTTATATTAGAGATGACATCTGGTTTTATTACTATCGATCCAGCTCAAAACTTGATTTTGGAAAATATGTATCATCCCAGGCCTCAGTAATAATCCCCAGTAGGTCTTAATATTTGAGGTGAAAATCAGCAATATCTGCATTTGAACCCGTACATGAACCAAAAATCCGCCCGGCTTCTAAGCAATTGATCGGTCGAAATAAACCGCAATTAAAGGTTTATTTTGAGATCATTTTAAGTCTGCTGCATATTATTTCTTTACAGTTAGATACCACCATATAATGAATGATAAGCCGTTACAATGTAATAGACACAGATTATAATAATAGCCCTCTGTTGATCCCTTATGATCAAAGATTCATAAAACTGCGGCATTAAACTGCAAGAAGGAACTTCTGCGGAAAACACAAATTACAGCCCACCCAAATTTCTGGAAGTTTCTCTCGGAATGTATCAAAGGGTGCCGTGAAGTATCACATCTGTTTTCTTTTTCTTGTACCCAGAAGATCGTTAGATATTAGCTGTGGGCCCCATGAAAGTTTTCCGATATTTTTCGACTTTAAAATAGTTTCTGACAGACACTGGAGAATTTTGATTGTTGTTCTGCATGACACAATACACCACTAGTACACATAGAAATATGAAATGAAGGAAGTGTGGTTCCCTCCCTCCACTATAGTCATAGCACGAGGAAAAGCCGGAAAAATCATTAAGATTACCATCACCGAAACACAGACTGTTCACCCTGCTAACATCAGGCAGACAGTACTGCAGTATGAGGGCCTGAACCAGCAGATTCCAGGACAGTGTCAGGCAGACGGTACTGC